>JAJOOR010014571.1:0-15006 GCA_036250505.1 Solanum acaule
ACAAACGCATTTTATACAATTTGCGTTTTTTGTATAAAGTGAGAGAGGCGAGTGAGAGAGCGAGATCTAGGAGAGTGGCGAGCGAGATCTGGGAGAGGAGAGAGATGGGAACGAAAATATATGTATATATACAATTTTCTCTCGCTTTATACAAACACAAACGCACTTTATACACTTGCATTTGTATAAAAAACGAGAGAGGCGAGGGAGAGAACGAGAGTGGCGAGCAAGACTCACCAGGAGAGAGGTGAAATAGCAACAGTTTGCTATGAGGTACAATTAAATCAAACTATATTTATAGCATTTAATTTGAATTAATAGTTTGCTATTATATACAATTTTCCCAATATTTATATGAAAAAAAAACTTTGTAATATAGTAAATTAAGGATCAATATTTATTTGAAATATAATATTGTTCTAATATATATTATTTACAATATAATAGGGTTAAGAAAGTAAAGCTATTAAAATGTTACAAGAGTAGATTATGGAGTACCATGATTATGTTGTACGAGAACAAGGGAGATATATTAGTGATTTTCCATCAATTTGCCTTAGTGATGGACGAATTGATGCGACATATTCAAGAGAATATGTCCTGGTGTATGCCATTCACAAATGTCATAATATTGACTGATAAGACGTGTGGTGGAGTTAACGATTGGTTGGATGTTTGGAGACAGATTCTGAAATCTAAAGGTTTAAGGTTGAGCCGCACTAAGAAACAATACCTTAAATGCAAGTTTAGTGACAAATCGCAAGAAACAATGGTGGAAGTAAAGATTGATTCACAAGGCATACCCAAGAAAGAAAGTTTCGAATCATTGGGTCTATAATCAAAGAAAATGAAAAGATTGATGATGATGTTTCTCATCGTATTAGAGAGGGGTGAGTGACTCAAGTTTAGGGTACTATGTGATAAAAATATGTCACCAAAGTTTAAAGGTAAGTTCTACATAGTTTGATTAGACCTATGTTGTTGTATCGAGCAAAGAAATGATCTGTTAAGAATGCACATGTTTAGAATACGAAGATAGAGGAGATGAGAATGCTCAGACGTATGTATGGGCATACCAGGAGAAACAATATTAGGAATGAAGTTATACATGAGACGGTGGAAATGGTCTCCATTGAGAATAAATGAGAAAGTGAGACTGATGTGGTTTGAACATATGAAGAAGAGTTGCGCGGAGTAATGAAGTGTGAAAGTTTGACTATAGCAGGTATAGAGAAAAAGTAGAGGTAGTCCAAAGAAAAACTAGGGAGAGGTGATTAAACAAGATATGGTATATCTTCAACTTACTGAACACATGATCCTAAATATAAATGTTTGGAGGTTGGATATTAGGGAAGAAGGATAGTAGATAGCCAAGCGTTGTAGTACATTTACATGGGGGACGCAAAGAGCTCATTTTCTCTTCTTTTTTAGCAGTCTTACCTAGTATTCACATTGTATCTTATCTTTCTATTTTACTATTAGTTTAGTTGTTTGCTTTTGTTTATATTGTTATTCCGCAATCGCTATTTTTCTTTCTACATAGTTTAGATTACATTTTTTTTGAAGGCGAGGGTATATCGGAAATAACCTCTCTACCCACAAAGGTAGGGGTAAGGTTTTCTTACATCCTATTCTCCCTAGATCCTACATGTGAAATTACACTAAGTATGCTATTGTTGTTATTTTACACAATATAGCTATATTTTGATGTTTTACAGCAAATATATGTTGGTCCACTTATTATCCACATAGATACAATTAGGCAGAAACATTGAACTCTACGAACAGAGCTGTCAGGGGAAGCCCTGCATGAAACTTGGCTTCGGTTCAAGAAGAAGCTGAAGTGGTGTCCAAATCATAGGTTGCAAGATGATGTCCTTTTGGAGGTGTCCTAGAGGTCATTAACTTATTAACAAAGCTATGACAGATAATATTGTTGGGGGTTCTATGATGCCTCACACTCACTAAGGCCAGTGACATGCTTGACAAGATGACTAAAACAAACAGAGCCTGGGATATTAGAGAGTCTGAGGTTTCGGCTAGCGGCTATGCTAAAGGAATGATCGCAGAACAGCACAGATAAAGCTTCTGGAGATGAATGATGATGACAGAGCAATTAATATAAACTAATAACAGAGATCATCAAATGAAGAATATAAGTCAGGAAACTGAAGTGAACGATAATGTTAACTAATGACAGAAGGAACTAAATGATTAAATAAATACTATCCCCTCCGTTCCAATTTATATGAAGGTGTTTGACTAGGCACAAGTTTAAGAGAAAAAGGAAGATTTATTAAACTTGTGGTCTAAAACAAGCCATTAAAATTTTTGTGGCTTTAAATCATCTCATTAAGGATAAATGAGAAGTTCGAAGTATTTTTATGAGATAAAGAGAGATGTCATTCTTTTTGCCATAATGGTAACTATGATGTCTCAAAACTTGACATTCAATTAAAAACTTCAAATTAGGCCAATTCAAGTCTTACCGCCATCTTTGTTGTGGTCTATAATTGAAGAAGAGTGACTCTGTGAATCAGCATTAGCTTTAGTGCATCTGACTATTGGAACACTATATTTTGAAAGCTCTGATAGCAGGGTTTCAGCAACCATGGATGGAGTCGAATCAAAACCTGAAGAAGAGAGAATTTTTGTCTACTATTGAGTGCATAAAATCCATAACTTCTTAGAAATAAGACTTAAAGGCGCAAATTGCAATAGAAATCCCAGTGATGGAGAAAATTCACAATCAAGCCTTCAGAAATCACACCAAACAACCAAACGAAACAAAGGAATATAGAAGGTGGGCTGAAGGTTAAATGAGTACAGTATTGGCAGAAACTCAGAATACTTCCAACATAGCCACCTAATTGTACAACGACCCATTACAATGAAAACAGAACAGAAATTAATTGAATTTCAGTGAAAAGTGTCCAGCATAGTAGAATTTCAGACGAATTTCTGAATAATCGCTAAAAGACCCAACCCATAGTTTATAACTAGAAATGATCAACGTCAACAAAACTTCAAGTGAAATAAAGTCCACAAGTATCAAAGCTCACAACGATTTCTAATAATGACTCAGATAAAATCCATACTTAGCACCCAAGGGAGTGACGAGGTTTCAGGTTTAAGTGCCCATTTGGATTGGCTTATTTTTAGCACCCCTGTGGCTTTTACCTTTTGACTTATAAGTTACTTTTTATAAGCCCATCCAAACAGGCCCGAAATCCCAGCAGAAATAAAACAGTAGGTGATTTCTTTCCATTTGTCCAATTTTTCTCTTTAAAATTGTCCACACACAACAGTCCTAAAATTTTGTGACCACTTGCCAATGCAACAAGTGATCTACACCCCCCCCCCCCCCCAGGTCTCTTTTTCTCCTCAAGTTCTCAGGAAATCCAATTTCTATCCAGAGAATCAATATAATCGACCCAACTATTTCGAGATTGAGGCATGCTTGCTCAGTTATGCATGACTCTCACCAGTTCATGAAGTAGCAGACAGTAGCAGAAAGAAATGCAATCAATATTAGGACGGCATTGCAGATAACGTGTTGCTTATGACAAATGCAGTGACACCATAACGCCCATTCATCCTTTCCCTTTGAAAAATCTGTTTTAAGTGCAAATATAGGATGAATTATTAGAATTGTGTGGCTATGTATTATCATAAATTTAGGTAGCTTTTTCAAGAAAGCCATAATTAAGAAGTACAAACTTTCATATACTCCATGAATGGAGGGAAACCTCCAATCGACATGAATGTCAAAAATCCAAATATGAAAGCTGCAAATGCACATCTTGCCTGCATAATTTCAATTAAAGCAACGGAAAAAATGAGACTTCTTGTAGGAGAAATTAACACAAGGGAATGAAGGGTCAAGTTAAAAATCCCACCAAGGAGAAATAAGTTACCTGGATGGAAGTATATTGGTTCCCGGATTAATATAGATGATTCCAATGCAGACGGAGACCATCAAGCAGAAGAGACTAGCCTGGCTATCCTTGGAATCTAGCACTGTTCCTTTTTATTACAAACAAAAAAAAAAAAAAACATTTAATGAGAGAAGAAATTAGATAGATGATGAAGAAATCAAAGATCAAGGTATGGTACATTAAAACGTACAACTTTGGGAAGTTCTTCTACTTGGTAAGTAGCAGTACTGAGAACGACCATGGAAGTCAACAAGACTTCGAATTGCTACTGTAGTTGTCATCTTGTTTATAGGATCATCACCACACTGATCAAACTGATCAAAATAAGAAAAGAATAAGTTAAATGAAGTCAAAGATCCTTCTATCCAAAACCATACTAAATGATAAAGAAAATTATCTATATAGTAGAGTATTACTGTTTTTAATGTTACTAGCTTATGAAAAGGGCATTTTTCTATAATGACTATAAATTGGTAAACTTAATATAGCCAGACAAAGAAGTCATCTGACAGCCACTTAAACTACACAAATATATAAAAAGAAATTGATACATCATTAATAATAATAATAATATATAAATCCATGCTAATTTTGCTTAAAGAAAGACCAACAGAAAGTGGTCACTTTTTATTGCAGTTATCAAAACAAAAAGGCATGGTGTGTATTTAAAAAGTTATTCCTGCATCTCGCTGGGCAAACATGCAAACATTTGGAGTTTGATTAGTAACAGGGTGATCTCAAAAGATATACCTTGATTGACCTCTTAGAGTTGCCTCACTTTGTTGAAATAGAGGTAATGCACCAGAGGAAATGATCTGATGTATCATGTATCCAGTCTTTCAACTACATTCATATGAATAGGAAGTAGGGACATCATATGCGTAGGCATAGTACACATTCAAGTATCACCAGTAATCCCCACATGAGCAAGAGCCATCTTTGAAATGGTGGAACCGGTTAATATCTCTAATAATGATCTCCCTTGAGACAATTTTACAAATGAACTTGAATGCTGTATGGCAGTCCAAACAAATCCGAAGATTCTTCTTCACTCTAATAGGAGCACCAGGAGGTGTAGCAATCAGCCCAAATGCAACAGCTAGTTTCTCACTATGATAGGAGAGAAGAATCTCCTTTTGTCTCCTCTCTACATCATGGAGATCAATATCTACCATAGGAACATAACCAGCTTTAGCCATTAGCTGTCCCAGTTCCTCCAGTTTGGCATATATATCATCACTTCGCGGATGGCTTCTGTCTCCTACTATAAATGTGTAAATACTATCTTTCACTTCAATCCAACTCATACCAGGTTCCTTTTTTACTCTACTGTTCTTCATAAATCTTCTTACTTTTGCAACATCTCCCCACAACCCAACTGATGCATAAATATTTGCAAGGAGAACATGAGTGCCAGATTTCTCTGGTTCAAGGCTAAAAAGCATCTCAGCAGCATGTTTTCCTACCTCTACATTCTTATGGATTCTTGCAGCACCAAGAAGTGCACCCCAGACAGATGCATTAGCTTCAAAAGGCATCTTATTTACGAGCTCAATAGCATCATCTAGTTTTCCTGCTCGGCCCAGGACATCAATCATGCATGCATAATGCTCTTGAGTTGGTTCGATCCTGAACGAGTCTTTCATTGTTTCAAAATACTTCTTGGCTTCTGCAACTAAGCCAGCATGATTACATGCATAAAGGACACTAACTAATGTTATGTGATTTGGAGATACATCATCTTTTAACATCTCACCAAATAAATGAAGCGCCTGTTTCGCATGTCCATGTTGGGCAAGTCCTCCAATCATTGCCGACCATGAAACGATACCTTTCTTAGGAACCTCATGGAAAGCACAGCTAGCATCTTCTATACTTCCACACTTGGCATACATGTTAACTAGAGAGTTACCAGCAAACACATCTGACATGAACCCAAACTTCAACACATGAGCATGTATTTGTTTCCCCTGTTCGTACGCTGATAAATTTGCACATGCATTTAGGAGAGAACTGCAAACAAATGAGTCTGGCTTGAGATCCATGTCTTGTAACTTCAGATACAGTTTCATAGCTTCTTCACCTTGACCAAGTAGAGCATAAGCTGTTATGAGAGAGGTAAAAGATGGCAAATCCAGAGTAGGGCACTCGTAAAAAATTCTAGCTGCATCATCCAACTGGGTACATTTTCCATAAGAATCAACAAGACTGTTTATAACAAAGGTGTCACACAGAAATCCCGACTTCACAGAGAGTCCATGCACTTGTTTGCAGACGTTGGCAGCCTGCAAGCCCGCAGCAGAGTTGAGAATGGCAAGTAAGGTTGTCTGATCAAATCCAATTCCTTGGGTGAATGTCTGAGTAAAAAGGTCTAGGCATGCATCGTCTGCCTCATTCTGCGAATAACCAGAGATCATAGCATTCAATGCAATTAAGTCCTTCCCGGGCATCAGATCATAGATCAACCTCGCATCCTTGGTTAAATTACACTTGCAATACATATCAATAAGACCAACACTCACAAATGGATCCAAAATTATATCTTTCTTTATCAAAAGAGAGTGCAACCCTTTACCCAACTCAGGGAGCTCTAGTGCAGCACAAGCCTTGAGAGCACTCGATAATGTGAACATGTTTGGCCAAATTCCTGACCTTCTCATCTGATTCAACATATCTATAGCTTGCCATTGGCAATCATGAAGAACACAACCAGCAATAATAGCATTCCATGAAACAATGTCAGGTACCACAATTTCCTCAAAAGCTGTAATTGCATCCTTAAGATCTCCCCCTTTTGCATACATGTCGACGAGTGCATTAGATGAGAATGGATCAGAACCATAGCCAAGCTTCACCAAATACCCATGTATTTTCTTTCCTTCAAGAATATCTACTAACCCAGTACAAGCATTCAATATATTGGACAAACTATATTCATCCGGCCTAACTCCACTACCAATCATGTCACGAAACATACACATCGCCTCACTAAAAAAATCATTTTGCGTGTAACAAGAAAACAACGCATTCCAAGAAACAACATTTCTTTCCGGGATTTCCTCAAACAACATCCTAGAATCCACAAACTCGCCACATTTCGCGTACATTACAACCAAAGTATTCGCAACGAAAACATCAGAATCGAATCCTGTAACCACAACAACCCCATGAAGCTGCTTACCAAGAAAAAGCTCCTTCTCAATAGAACATGCCTTAAGCACACTAGGAAAAGTAAACTCATTACATCTAAGACCCAAAGAATGCATTTTTAAGAAACCCCATATAGCATCTTTACCAAAACCATTCTGGGAATACCCAGAAATCAAAGATGACCAAGAAACCAAATCTGGTTCAGGACTTTCATCAATCAGTTTCTGTGCATATTGAAAAATACCACATTTTGAATACAAATTAACTAAATGGTTCCTATATTTACTATGATTAGATAATCCAAGTTTGGTTAAATGGGCATGGATTTTAAAACCTGGGGTTAAAGACTTAGTTTTGGAAAGGTGTGAAAGGAGGTTTGTGTAGGAAATATAGTTGGATATAGAGGTAGAAAAGAGGCTATTCTGAAACTTGAAAATCGGAGAAGGAAGTGTGAATTGTAGGTGATTAAGAGGACTTCTATAAAGGCGGCAAATTCTTGATTCGAAAACCATTGCCCAATTGGGTTCGTTTTGACCAGCAAGGAGCACTTCGATAGCAGCTAGTCACTGGTGCAAATCTATGTGATGCTGTTTAAGTTGCATGAAGTATAAGAGAGGAGACAAGTACTAAATCACAGCTACGCAAATTATTTGTTTTATCCCCCTACACTCTTACAATACATCCCCAATCGGCCACATAACATAGAAGTAGTCTCAAATTCTGATAGGAGCATGGGGCTCTTGATAAAAATCAAGAGAACGTGTAGAAAACAATCCTAAACTTGATGGGAATTTAGAGGTGTATTTCACTTCCGTAGCAAGACAAAGAGTGTATTTAAGTTCAATTGATCAAACAAAGGTTGCTTTTAAGTTTGTTAATAGTTTGGGATGAAATTAATAATTTACACCAAGTTTAGGGTGTATTCATTACTTTTCAGTTTTCTCTTTAAGAGAGTAGACATATTTTTTAAATTTGTAGTGTAACGGTGTAAGTGCCACTATAAATTATCTCATTAAAAATAAAATATGTTGGGATTAAAATAATTAGAGTGTCTTGCGAAAGTTAATAATTATATTTATATAGCGATGATAAATTCAATACCAAAAAATACACTAACATATTACTATTTGATAATGATGATTTGATCAACTAACTCACATACTGAAAAGTAAATTTTGAAAGTATAAAATCTATTAAGGAATAAACTTTCACAAGACTTAAACAAATGTATTATGGATGTTATTGTATTGTGGTATGAGAAGAAAGCTCCAAACTTTTCCAAAAAGGAATAACCAAATATTGAAAAGATTTATAGTTTCAAAAAAACAAAAACAATTATGGTGATACGTTCCGACTTTTCTTTCAGAAAAAAGTAAAATTCAAATATGATAACAATCGGGGCAAAAATCTAACAAAATGGATACCCTAAATTTATTTTCTTTATATTTCTTCTTTTCCCTATTTGTCAATGGCTAAGAGCATGCAGAAATTCAATTTTAAGAAACAAATTAAATCCAGCATTCTCTAACAATATGTGCATCTTAATCTTGATGCAAATAAGATTATAGATCATTCAGCAGAATGTTGACTGAAGAAATCAGCTCCACACTCGATGTCATCTGTCTTGCTGCTTCCGGATTGAGCCATCAATATTCTGTAAATTCTCTTTGAACAAATCTCTCCCAATCTTCTATCATCTGACACCATCCCTTCCACTTTCAAATCTTTCAGCAGAAATTCTTTCTCATGCACCTGAAAATTTTTCAAGAGTAAAAATATGTTAGGAACTCATTTTATCCCCCAAAAGGATCAACATAATAACAACATGAAATGTATCAACATCTGACCTTCCATTCATTGTTATTTGCTTAAGAGACTAGATAAGTACAACAAAGCAAGTGGAACTGAATCGTATGAAATGAGATGTTACCATAACATTTCAATTTTTAGAATTATCAAGCTCTTGTTTGGACTGAATCGTATAAATAGCACCTTGCATAACAGTATCCTCATTAACAAGAATGAATGACATTTACAAGAGAATATAGCTCCGCAAAGTAGCTTGCCCTCTAGTAAATGACATTTCTTAAGCATACACTCCTCAGTGCTCTCAGATGAACTGAATATAATGCTAATCTAATGTAAGTTTCTGACGAAATTTTAACCCTCCTTAGAAATGTCTTCGTATTATCCAGCATCTTAAGTTGAATACACTGGTGAAAGGGAGAGGAATAGTGTAACAAGACCACTGCATCACTACCTTTTTCTCTCCCTTAGCCACTGTTGATAGCCAGAATCCTAGTTGGCTAGAAGTTGGATTTGCAGATTGTAGCAAGTATTTGCAGTGACACTGGAAGGAAGTACCGTTCTTGATATTATCTACCCATACATACAAGGCAGTAAAGTAAAATAGTGAACCAGAAGTCACAGCATGATATCAGTAAATGAGAAGCCTTTTCCAAGGAGATGGAGGAAATTTTATTGCTTACCGATTTACTTGGATCCATGTAAACACGCAAAAGAGATTTCATTGTGGGATATTTCTTCCATATGGCAATGGCAAATCGTGGCTGAACCTTTGGAAGAGCCACCAATGCTTTCAACCTGCAAGAGACAACAAATCCAATAATAACGCAATAGCAAACCACTACCCTAGGCATCGAAGGTGGGAAAATGGGTAAACGCTTGTAAAAGTGGGTAAGCTTTTAAAGTTAAATCATAAAGTAGCTTACTTTTACTGTTAAACACACAATTAACCATTTTGAAACTAAGATCAAGTCGAATCCTCATAGTAAGGTAGAAACTAGCCAAGACAGAACTAGCTAAATTGGGATCATAACTCAAACATCCTGGTTGGAGTCAAATGGAGCAGGAGAAGACAGTACAATTCAGCAGTAAAGGATGGGCATCTATCTAAGTCTATCAGGATTGGTGATAAAATAAGTATATAGAAAAACAGAAAAATGAGACTTAAGTCAAGATAGCGATACAACAAATCATTTGCAGATTTTGACTAGACTAACTTGGAAAATGTTCCGCGCATATAACTATGTTCTTGCTTGCTTCAATAAGCTTTAAAAGATTAATGCAAGAGCTTAGCAACACACCGACAATTCACTTAAGAGGGTTTCTCAAGGCAGTATAGGTTTTAATGAAACCAAAAAGGTAAAAAAAAAAAAAAAGGAAGATCCATTATTATTTAACCAAAAAAAGGTTCTTATTAAGAGAACAATTGAGGCCAAGATAGTGAGTGATTCACAGCCTCCAGAGTTCACCAGAAAACTTATGCAGCTTTTGTCCATTACACATGTTTATGGATATTGAGAGAATTTAAACTTCTAAAATGGAAAACAGCATAAGCACTTACCATGGGCTCTTTTTTATCTGGTTCTTGTCAACACAACCCTTGGGAATAAGAGAACCATTTGCATTAACAGATAGTCTTGTTAACTTGTTTCTGTGGAAAACCAAGAACATCTTAGCAATGATATATGAAACCATAAACAGTAAGAAAACGTTAACTTCTGAGTTTTATGTCAGGTTTATTTTTCCTCAGACGTCCAGCCACCAAAATAATTATGGTGCCATTATTTCTGAGTTTTTCATTTGCTCACTTACATGTCTTGTGAATGTGAAACGGTCTATTACCATTTGGCACTGCATTAGTTTAATACTGAATGTCACTGGATATTTAATTGAACTGTATACAACTACAACTCAATCAAAAACTTGTTAGCATAATACCTCGGGACACCCTGAACTTGGCACCACTTATTCGGTGCACACTTAAACTATTTATTGTCCAAATTAACCCTCTATACTTGGCTATTTGGTAGTCTTCACCCCCGTGGACAACCTCAACCCAGGGAGGAGGTGTGATGCACTCGCTGCCATGTGTATATTTTTTGTCCACGTGGTATTGTTAATAATAAGATATATATTTTACCTTTTTAAATTCATTAATTTTTCAAAAGTAAATAAGCATAAACCAATTCTTGTTTTCAAATACTACTTCCTCTCTTCACTTTTACTTGTCCACTATTCCCAAAAATAGATTTTCACTTTTGTTTGTCACTTTTAACATATCAAGAGAAGACAATTATTATTTTTTCATGTTTCACCCTTAACATTAATTACTTATTGTTCAAATCATTTTCCAAGATCTAATATCAAAACATCAATTAATAGGGGTAGTGTGGTAAAATAACAATGTCAATCATTGTTTTCTTAATGGGTGTGCCAAGTTCAAATGTGACAAGTAAAAGTGAAAGGAGGGAGTACAAGCTTACCATTGCTGAATGAAATCATCATACCACCTGCCCACTCATCCGAAAAGGAAAGGAAAAAATGTGACCAACTATTTTCCTCCTGATAACAGCATACTCACTCCGTTCACTTTTACTTGTCCAATTTGGACGTTGTACACCCTTGCGAAACAGTGATTAACACAAGTATCGACTATCATTCCACAATACCCATATTAATTGATGTTTAGTCTTAGAGGGTGTTTGGATTGACTTAAAAGTTGGTCAAACCTACTTTTAAGTCAGTTTTTTAACTTCTGAAAGTGTTTGACAAATATAAAAAGTAACTTAAAATAAGTCAAAAAATGACTTGAAATAAGTTAGGAAGTGTTTGGCTATGTAAACAATGACTTAAAATAAATTAAAAACCAAAAGTAGGTATCCCCTACTTTTTATTTTTTGACTTGAATCATTTCAGTTTGACTTTTTATTTTTGACTTAAAAGCTGCTTTTTTTAAGCCAATCCAAATGAGCTCTTAAGCTTTAGGGAAATGATTTAGATAAGAAGTAATTAATGTTAAGGTTAAGACACCGAAAAAAATATGTTTTTGTCTTGATATGCTAACAGTGACAAGTAAAAATGAAAATCTATTTTTTAGTATAATGGACAGGTAAAAGTGAATGAAGGGAGTAATAAACAAGAGACCCAATCTTTCCTTATTAAGAAGTTTAGTAGACAAAAGGTAGTAGTATACAAAACTCCACAAATTCACAATTCAGTTGGTATTAATCAATAAACTAGCCCAATTTTTTATATTTCAAATTACTACAATCCCGACACATTGATATTATATAGATGGTCGCGTATATGGCAATTGTCCAAAAATACGAATTCACTGAAAAATAACTATGACATACCTAAACTGACAAGAAGCTAAGCTGCAAGTCAGCCCAGCTACATGTTCAGCTAATTCAGCTTCATCGACACAGTGCCTAGAATGCACCTTAACAAAGTTAATTGTTAATTTTGACAGAACCTGCCAAAGAAAAGATGAATTCAATACCCAAGGAATAGCATCAGAATTTCAAGCTTACACTAATAAGATACTTAATTATTTCCAATAATCTATGTTACTCGGACTCTTCAAAAATGTCGACGGTTGCGTGCCGGATACTTAGAAAGTAGTGTATTTTGGAGAATCTGACACAGGTGTGGTAACAATTTTGGAGAGTCCGAGCAACATAGCCAATAATTACGAGAATCAGTGTTGCAACAACCTCCTCTATAAGTGGTCGTTTCCAACCAGTATGATTGGCAGGGTCCTTGTATTGTCCTTGTTCCCTATCACCAATGGCAGTAACAGTTATAAGATACTGTAGAAAATTAAATATATTTCTGTTGTCTTAAGCTTCTTGAAGCCTTGACCAGTTGTTTCTTTGAGCTATACATGAAATTCATTCGTTTGAAAATAGAGGATTTGGGACAGAAGAAGTGCTTAGACTTGCCAAAATACGATGACAAAAGTAAATATATTCACAAGCCAACCTTTTAGGGGCACACAGAATTCCACCAACAAAAAAGAAAATAAATAGATGCCCAAGATTAGAATGCTCTAAGTTACATGGATTCCATTACAAGTATCAAATATGCTATGTATGACAATTACGTTCTGTTATCAACAAATAATTTGTGTATTAAGAAGGATTATGAAATACACATATCCAGGTCATAGCAACTCAACAAGCTCATGTACCAGACAAGTTGTCTAACAAATCAAATTTGAACTGCTGCATTTCTCTGTATACTTATAAAATAAAGCAAATAAAAATAAACTTCCAGTTAGAATCATTTCAACTAATTTTTATACCTTGGCTTCAATTAATAAACTAACGTGCTGCTACTTTTTTTTACAACCGAGAAATCCCCGAGGGACTCTGCTACTTATTCTTTCTTTCTTGAAAAAAGAACAATTTGATACTAAGCACATGGTCTGAAAGCATAACAATAGAAAACCACAAGAAACCTAGAAGGTGCATCGTCATTGTACTTAATACAATTTGCACCTCAAAGCTTTCATTCATCTTACTTAACATTCAACAAAAAAATAATTAACAACTAACTATTAAATTCATGATCTGTCACAACTTGATTTCATCTCTCGAGCATGTCACATACGAACAGAAGAACATTGAAAAAGAAAAAGCATCTATAACAGAAAGTTCTATTAATGGAGAACAGATGTAGTCAACAATCCAATGGTTAAATTCAGGATCTTCTGTCATACATGAAGAAAAAAAAGGTTGAAAAAGAAAATTACGGCAACAACAGAGGTCTACAAATGGAGAACAGAGAAGATATATGTGTGTGTGTATACATAGCAGAAAAAGAAACACATTCAAGAGAAAATAAATTAACAAACTTAACAATAACAACAACTACACCTCAATCCCAAGCTAGTCAGAAAATTTAACGAAATTAAAGTGAAAAAGAGTTGAGATGAAGGACAAAAATGAAGTTATCGTCAACCTTTTGTTGATATATGCCAAAAGCTTGTTTGTGAGATAACAAACTGTATGAAGAGGATAAAGGCGTTGGACATGGGAAACATGACTCATCAATGATTTGCTATTCACAAGGTTGCAAAACTCTTCGGCCTCAAATATGAATAATACATATGGAACATCGATAACTTCAGATGAGATCTGCACAAAAGTAATGAATCTAATGACCTCAATAAATTGTAAAAGCAAGAAAGATAGCTACGCTTAGCTTTAGAGAACCAATTCAAAAACTTGATACTGTAGCAGCACAAACATACACATTGCCATCATACACAAGACAAGTAAAAAGCTCAAAAGAATGAAATCAGAGACCAGCAAGACAAACTTTTGCATAGTAAAAGAAAAACAATTTGGCACAGTTATCAAAACCTTCACCAGCGCTCTTTCACAGCCCAAATGGACATTCGATATTATTCTTTCGTGTTAGTGTTGAATTATGTAATCACCTCATTTAAAAACTCAATTATTAGAGCAGGGACACTTTTTACTTGTATAGGTCCCCATTCTACACCCACTCACATGCAAGCTTGATTCTTTTTTTTTTTGAAACTGGTAACTTTAGTCTATATATCCACAGGTATACTACAACAGAAGTGCAGTTCCCCTTCAAAAGTGTTACAACTTACAGAATAAAATAGTCTTAGTCTAAACTGCTGCCTATAAACAATCTAGCACATCAAAGATGTCTCCTGTCCTAGTTAATATATCTTGTTTACACCAAAAATAGAAAAGAGCTAAGCAGTCCATCTTGATCTTCTGTAAGCTATTCTGCCAATTTTCAAAACTCCTGATGTTTCTCTCTTTCCAGATTGTCCACCAAATACATGCTGGGACAAGTTTCCATCTCTTCTCCTTGTCAGAAGCATTGCCATCTCTATTCCAGCTGCTCAGGACTCCTTTAATGCTCCCTGGTTTCACCCATCTTATCCCTTTTAGACAGATGAACATTCTCCATAATTGTTCCGTCCATGTACAATGCAAGAAAAGATGGTTAATTGTCTCAGCATGTTCTTTACATAAAGTACATCTAGAAGCCAACTGATAGCCTCTTTTCTTTAGATTTTCATGAGTCAAAACCGCTTCTTTTGTCAATAACCACATGAAGCAGTTTA
>JAJOOR010014572.1:0-18267 GCA_036250505.1 Solanum acaule
AAAAACATGTATATCTTGGTAATGTAATTTGATTAATTTCAAATTATTACTCTTAAAATAATAAATTCATTAATTTGATGTATCTATTATCAATATATAATGTATCAAACAAACTAAACATTTAGATACATGAGTGCCATACAAGTTCATTCATATGTATCATAGAAGTATCTAGCATTAATTTCATGTATTTGTTATACGTATCTAGTATTAATTTTATGTATCTATATATATGTGTATATATATATATATTAATTTCATGTATCTTTTATATGTATCTAGTATGAATTTGATGTATCAAGTATCAATTGCATATGCTATATCCAAAAACATGTATCTCGAATACATAGTAAACATATACATCTAATTATGTGTATCTAAATATGGAATATACAAAAAGAAGAAGCATATACATCTAATTATGTGTATCTAAATTTCATACGTTATATCCAAAAACATGTATCTCGAATACATAATAAGCATATACATTTAATTATGTGTATCTAAATATGAAATGTAGTTGAAACACATGAATCTATGAACAAATCACGACTGTAGAGTATCTGTCGTATCATTAATATCATTGTGTTGTTAAAAATCATGTATCCGAAATTTAATATATAGTGAATACATATACATGTTCAGATACCCCATTACTAAAAATACAACTCGAATCTTAATTAAGATTACTACTTATTGGATACACATGTTTCAAGGGCTATATCAAAGTAATATTGGTACTACCACATCCATATCACAGTAACCAAAGAAAGTCTTAGAAGAACACCAACAAACAAAAACTCTCTACAATATTCCCTTTGATCCTTTTGCACTGTGGCATAACATAATCAAAACGAAGATCCATTTCTTTTGGAGACAAACAATCAAGACCCACTATGAATTGAAAGTTTTCTCTGTAGCAGTTACTGTGATTGAAACTCGTGATAAATGAACAATACAAAATGATATTTGGGTTCAGGAGAATTTGTGGTGATGATATCTTGAGAAGAAGAGAGTAGATTAACTATTGTTGAAATGAAATTGTAAGGTGAAATTCTTGAATCAGAAAGGAGGAGACATAATTGAGCGATAAACATGGGAGGGGAGAATTAAGCGATAGTGGTTGATTTGGAGTGAAATAGTTATTTAAGCAGATAATTAATCAATAATAGTTTTAAGGGATGTGGGTATCTAATAGTATTTTCAAATAATATATTAATATATTATTGTCAAAAAGAATATGTTGACTTTTTGAATAGTATCATTTGTCTAATAATTGTCAAAAATGAAAGTTTCAAATATAGTAAATTAATTATTCTTTTCTTCTTCTTTTTTTCCAAGAAAATAACACGAGAGAAGTACATTAGTCATAATTTTAACATTACAATAAATTCATGTCAAATATATAAATGATATGGACATTTTTAGTAAAAACAAATCATAATTTGACTAGAAAGTTTTGCAGTTTTGTCAAATCTACATAAATACAACAAATTATCCTTTCCAAATTTCATCTTCTAAAGATTTATGACAAACACTTTTATAATTAAAATTATTAAATAATGAAAAGACATTTATAATTTAGGAGTGTGCATTGGTCGGTTCGATTTTATATATTATTATTGGTTTATCAATTTTTATATATGTTAAATCAATAATTAAACCAACAATATATTTTTAATCGATTTTTGGTTTATCAATTTTGATCCTTAGCGGTTCGATTTTTGGTTTAACCAATAAAATATGTGTATAAAATACATTTATGACTTCTCCAATAATTTGACGCGACAAGACAATAATGTAGCATTACAAAATTCTCATAAAATAGAAACAATAATACTAACATGAAAAGAATTATACAAGTGTAACACAAATAGAAATTAAGAGGAATAAAGTTCTTACTTTAGGCTTTGACGTTTTGTATAATGTGAAGTTTTGAACTCAAAGTCATTATACAGTGTGAATTGAAGGCTAAAAAGCGAAGACAACAACTAGTAAGTTATTGCGAATAGTATTTAATATTTATGTACAGGTAAAGTAGTAAGTTACTACAGTCTCAATGAGTTATCGATTCGTCCAATAATCCAATATTAAAAAACCACGATCGAACCGGTAATCCGATAATGTTTCTTATAAAATCATAAAAAATCGTTAACCCAATAGTAATAAACCAATAACATTTTTTTATTCGATTTATTGATCAACTCGATTTTTGCACACCTCGATTTTTGCATGCCTCGAATTCATATAATTTTAAAAGACAAATAATAATTGACCAAAAGTAATCATATTAACACCACCATAACAACGCGACAAAATGAATGAAATTAATTCACTTTTGACTGAATATTTCAGTTTTGACTCATTTAAACAGAGAAACCTTTTTAAAATTTTTATTTTATAAATCCGCCGCCACTATTCTTCCTAGGCACGCAAGCTAAATCTCACTCCACTATATAAATTCGCACATTGCACGCAAGGTAAATCACACTAAGCAAATACCATACAACAAGCTCAATCAAGAAAACACTGCAATCCTCTGTCCCCACTGAATTATTACCATGCTCAATCAACTCGCCCATGCTCGCCAGTACTTCAGAGTAAGTTGCATTTCTTTCTACAACAATAGATTTTACAATACGTAAATTTGAATTAATTGAATCTATCAAAATCAAATATCATATAATTTTTTAATTCAAATAATTTATGAGACAGAGAATAATTGACCAAAAGTAGTCATATTAACACCACCATAACAACGCGACAAAATGAATGAATTTAATTCACTTTTGACAAAATATTTCAGTTTCGACTCATTTAAACAGAGAAACTTTTTTTTTAGTTTTTATTTTATAAATCCGCCGTCACTATTCTTCCTAGGCACGCAAGCTAAAACTCACTCCACTATATAAATTCGCACATTGCAAGCAAGGTTAATCACACTAAGCAAATTCCATACATTGTAAGTTGCTTTTCTTTCTACAACAGTAGATTTTACAAGACATAAATTTGAATTAATTGAATCAATCAAAGTCGAATATCATATCATTTTAAAAGACAGAATAATTGACCAAAATTAATCATATTAATATCCACCATAACAACGCGACAAATGAATGAAATTAATTCACTATTGACTAAATATTTCAGTTTTGATTCGTTTAAACTAATAAATCTTTTTTATTTTTTATTTTATTAATCTACCGTCACTATTTTTACTAAGCACGCAAGTTAAATCTCACTCCACTATATAAACCCGCACATTGCACGCAAGGTAAATCGCACAAAGCAAATCCTATACAACAAGCTCAATCAAGAAAACACTGCAATCCTCCTTCCCCATTGTAGTATCACCATGCTCAATCAACTCGCCCAGACTTGCCAGTCCTTCAGAGTAAGTTGCATTTCTTTCTACAACAGTAGATTTTACAAGACGTAAATTTGAATTAATTGAATCCATCAAAGTCAACTATCATATTTTTTAATTCATATAATTTTAAAAGACAGAGAATAATTGACCAAAAGTAGTCTTATTAATACCATAATAACAATGCGACAAAATGAATTAAATTTCTTCACTTTTGACCAAATGTTTCAGTTTCAATTCATTTAAAGCGAGAGACCTTTTTTAATTTTTATTTTATAAATCCGCCGTCACTATTCTTCCTAAGCACGCATGGTACACTATATAATCCCGCACATTGCACGCAAGGTAAATTGTACTTAACAAATCCCTCACCGCAAGCTCAATAAAAAATAACACTGCAATCCTCCGTCCCCACTGATCACCATACTCAATCAACTCGCCCAGGCTTGCCAGTCCTTCAGAGTAAGTTTCATTTCTTTCTACAACTGTAGATTTTACAAGACGTAATTTGATATATTTGAATTCATCAAAGTTGAATATCATATAATTTTAAAAGACAGACAATAATTGACCAAAAGTAATCATATTAATATTCACCATAACAACGCGACAAATGAATGAAATTAATTCACTTTTGACTAAATATTTTAGTTTTGATTCAATTAAACAGAGAGACCTTTTTTATTTTTTTATTTTATTAATCCGTCGCCACTATTCTTCCTAAGCACGCAAGTTAAATCTCACTCCACTATATAAACCCACACATTGCACGCAAGGTAAATCGCACAAAGCAAATCCTATACAACAAGCTCAATCAAGAAAACACTGCAATCCTCCTTCCCCATTGTAGTATCACCATGCTCAATAAACTCGCCAGGCTTGCCAGTCCTTCAGAGTAAGTTGCATTTCTTTATACAACAGTAGATTTTACAAGACGTAAATTTGAATTAATAGAATCCATCAAAGTTGAATATCATATTTTTTAATTCATATAATTTTAAAAGACAGAGAATAATTGACCAAAAGTAGTCTTATTAATACCATAATAACAATGCGACAAAATGAATTAAATTTATTCACTTTTGACCAAATGTTTCAGTTTCAATTCATTTAAAGCAAGAGACTTTTTTTAATTTTTATTTTATAAATCCGCCGTCACTATTCTTCCTAAGCACGCAAGGTACACTATATAATCCCGCACATTGCACGCAAGGTAAATTGTACTTAACAAATCCCTCACCGCAAGCTCAATAAAAAAAACACTGCAATACTCCGTCCCCACTGATCACCATGCTCAATCAACTCGCCCATGCTTGTCAGTCTTTCAGAGTAAGTTTCATTTATTTCTTCAACAGTAGATTTTACAAGATGTAAATTTGATTTATTTGAATTCATCAAAGTCGAATATCATATAATTTTTTAATTCATATAATTTTAAAAGACAAAGAATAATTGACCAAAAGTAATCATATTAATATCCACCATAACAACGCGACAAATGAATGAAATTAATTCACTTTTGACTAAATTTAGTTTTGATTCATTTAAATAGAGTGACCTTTTTTATTTTTTATTTTATTAATCTGCCGTCTGTTCTTCCTAAGCACGCAAGTTAAATCTCACTCCACTATATAAACCCGCACATTGAAAGCAAGGTAAATCGCACTAAGCAAATCCTATACAACAAGCTTAATCAAGAAAACACTGCAATCTTCCTTCCTCACTGTAGTATCACCATGCTCAATCAACTCGCCAGGCTTGCCAGTCCTTCAGAGTAAGTTGCATTTCTTTCTACAACAGTAGATTTTACAAGACGTAAATTTGAATTAATTGAATCCATCAAAGTCGAATATCATATTTTTTAAATCATATAATTTTAAAAGACAGAGAATAGTTGACCAAAAGTAGTCTTATTAATACCATAATAACAACGTGACAAAATGAATTAAATTTCTTCACTTTTGACCAAATGTTTCAGTTTCAATTCATTTAAAGCGAGAGACCTTTTTTAATTCTTATTTTATAAATTCGCCGTCACTATTCTTCCTAAGCACGCAAGGTACACTATATAATCCCGCACATTACACACAAGGTAAATTATTCTTAACAAATCCCTCACCGCAAGCTCAATAAAAAAAACACTGCAATCCTTCATCTCCACTGATCACCATGCTCAATCAACTTGCCCAGACTTGCCAGTCCTTCAGAGTAAGTTTCATTTCTTTCTACAACTGTAGATTTTACAAGACATAAATTTGATTTATTTGAATTCATCAAAGTCGAATATCATATAATTTTAAAAGACAGACAATAATTGACCAAAAGTAATCATATTAATATTCACCATAACGACGCGACAAATGAATGAAATTAATTCACTTTTGACTAAATTCAGTTTTGATTCATTTAAACAGAGAGACCTTTTTAGTTTTTATTTTATTAATCCGCCGTCACTATTCTTCCTAAGCACGCAAGTTAAATCTCACTCCACTATATAAATCCGCACATTGCACGCAAGGTAAATCGCACTAAGCAAATCCTATACAACAAGCTCAATCAAGAAAACACTGCAATCCTCCTTCCCCACTATAGTATCACCATGCTCAATCAACTCGCTGAGGCTTGCCAGTCCTTCAGAGTAAGTTGCATTTCTTTCTACAACAACAGATTTTACAAGACATAAATTTGAATTAATTGAATCCATCAAAGTCGAATATCATATTTTTTAAGTCATATAATTTTAAAAGACAAAGAATAATTGACCAAAGGTAGTCTTATTAATATCATAATAACAACGCGACAAAATGAATTAAATTTCTTCACTTTTGACCAAATGTTTCAGTTTCAATTCATTTAAAGCGAGAGACATTTTTTTTTTAATTTTATAAATCCGCTGTCATTATTCTTCCTAAGCACGCAAAGTACACTGTATAATCCCGCACATTGCATGCAATGTCGTATTAAACAAATCCCTCACCGCAAGCTCAATAAAAAAAACACTGCAATCCTCCGTCCCCACTGATCACCATGCTCAATCAACTCGCCCAGACTTGCCATTCCTTCAGAGTAAGTTTCATTTTTTTCTACAACCGTAGATTTTACTAGACGTAAATTTAAATTAATTGAATCCGTCAAAATCGAATATCATATAATTTTTTTATAGGAAAAAAAGTAATATATATTTTATTAATTTTTTAAAATTTTGATTTTTCCTCCAATAAAATGATCTACCTCATACCAAATGGGGCATATAAACACCATATCCATCTTCCATTTCAATCTTCTGTTTTACTGTACTCTTCCCTCTTCTTTGAGGGGTTTTTTTTTTTTTTCAATTTTTTCAATCTAAAGTTTGTATTTTTTTTTTTTGTTGAAGATGATGCAACAACAAAGGCTGAGACAACAGCAAGGATTGATGCAACAATCCCTTTATCATCCTTGCCATATAGCATCCCCTCAGGTAAATTTTCCATTTTTCCCCTTTCAAAGTTTTCATTTTTTTAAATTTTTTTTTGCAATTTCATGTTTTGGTTTAATTGCTATTAGCTAATCTGGCCTGGGTTTTAGTCATTAAGGGAGCAAAGTTGGAAGGCTTGTGGGATGGGATGTTTTATCATTTGAAAAGATTTGTTTTTTAGTTTTTGAAGCGTAGGATCTTGACATGTTTAGATTTTCCTTTTCTTCTTTGTAGATGTAATTTCACTGACATTCTACTAATATTTATTTACAGATTGAGCCCATCTTGAGTGGAAATCTGCCTCCTGGGTTTGATTCAAGTACTTGCAGGAGTGTGTGAGTGCCTTACACATTTTGTGTCTGATAATTATTTCTTGTCTAACTTTTCTGCAGTTATAACTTATATGATACCTTTCTCGGCCTTTTGGCCGAGATAAAGTGTAGTATATGTTCTTATCAGTTTTGAGGTTATAAGAATGATAGTTTGAACAATGATGCATCATTGTTCAAACTATCACTCTTATAACTGCTAAACTGATGAGAACATATACTACACTTTATCCTGGCCAAAAGGCGGAGAAAGGGTGCTCTTGTCAGAAGGTAGGACAGCAAAATGAGTGGAGTATTTAAGCTGTTTTGGTGGCAATTAGCTGTTTCCACTCTAGGTTTTCTCTTGTTAGAAGAATGAAATGAAAGTAAAGGAGAGACATATCCGAGAGGGAATATGGTTTTCCTCCTTTTTTTGTGATGCGGAGGGAGGGGTCAGGGGACAATTTTAAAGACAGTGTAATTAGGACTATCTTGATCATCCAGTTTCATAAAAAAAGGAGTATTCCATTTGGCAAGGACTTGCATTGACACATGACTAACTCGCCAATTACCCCTATGCTAGCTTATTTTATTCTTCTTAAATTGTCTCGAATTACCTACGGAGTTTGAGGGGTTCTGTTTTATCCACATAGTGAATAGCTCTGGAATTAAAAAAAGAAGGCCCGCTTAGTTTCATAAGTCTAAATGATTTGGGGCACAAAATCTGCCGTAGATGTGAACATGCCACCTAAGGAAAGACAGTGACCACTTACTTGCCACTTGACATTCCCCAAAAGAAGCCGAACACTAGCCTTTTCCCAATTAACCTATCAACTATTGGTGAAGCCTGAAGATGAAATTACAGCCTGATCATTTAATCATCGTTCTAAAACTCAATTAAGATGGTTGCTGCTGCTTGGAAATAGAAAATGCCATTCTGGCAATCTACCCTTATGTGTGACAATATACTCATTTGTATCTCCATAATGATGCAAGCACCCACGTACAAGTTAATAATTGTTCTTTTATCTATTTCTTCTATGAATTTTATTTCTCAAGCAAGCTGTTCTTTATACTTGCATGCGGAATGGTTATTGTTGAATTTTGATAACCTTTTTGCTTTTTACATGATCAAATACAGGTATGTTGGAAACATCAGTTCTCAAGTCACGGAACAACTTCTTCAAGAGGTTTTCTCAAGTACCGGTCCCCTTGAGGGATGCAAGTTTATACAGAAGGACAAGGTATGATCTTGTTTTACTTACTATAAAAATCTCACTCAACTACAATAGTACATTTGATCACTGTGATAGTTCTTTACCTCATCAAACATGTTATGTTTTTGTTATTTGGTATGTGTTGTTGTTTTATGGTACTTGTGCATTGGAGAAAGTCTAAATTGTGATGGGAGTTCAAAATTTACCAATCACTTTTGAGCTCTCGTAGATGACATTATGCCAGTCCGAATCCATTGCTGTTTTTCTTTTAACAAGTTATTCATAGCTATATTATTGGTCTTTTCCTTGATTTTCTGTTTCTGAGTTAACTTGTCTAGCAAGAACAAGGCAGATTGGGGAAGGATGGGCAATCAACAAACCAAAACTGACCTAGCTTGACCTTGTAGCAGTCCTGTATTTCTTAGTGTTGACTGTTGAATCTAGTTCAGAAGATATTTATATATCTTTGTCTAGAGTTCCTATTGATAACTTGGATTATCGTGCAATACTTTCGAGTACATTTATTTTATTATAAGGTTGTAACGCTATGAAGCTCTTTGATTTGTTGTGTAATCTGTGCTAAAGGTCACTACAAGTTACTGGATGTTTAGGAATAGGTGAAGACGTGAAGTGTCTTTAAAACTGTGTAACTTTCCAGATATTTGGTTTTATAACAGAAAATCATATTAATCTTTATTAATAGTTGAATATTTGGAGTGTTTTTCTGTTGTCATATCTACATTACCATTCTCTGCATTAATATTGATCATATTGTGTTCCAATTTATTAATCTTGACAAGTGAGGTACATCCTAATGGTAAGGACCCCCCGCCTCTAACCATAAAGTTGGAGGTTCAAGTCTCCTTGGGAGCAAAGGGGGAAACACCATTGTTGAACTTGGGTGTCTCGCAATTATTTTTAAAAAAATTCAATCTTTAATTGTATATTATTAATTACATGCATTTTATTGCAATTTAGATTGCCCGTAGAATACTGATTCATAAATGTATAAACCAGTAGTTCATCTCATGTCTGAAAATGGTTTTAGATTATCCCTTTGGTTGTTGTGTGATTAGTAATTACTAGAGTGATAGATGATGATTCTCTTAAAATGCAGTCGTCCTATGGGTTTGTGGATTATTTTGATCGCCAATCAGCTGCGCTTGCTATTGTGAGCCTCAATGGAAGGCAATTGTAAGAGCTTAAACAAAATATTGACTTCATAGTTCAATATTTGCTGCATGGTTTGGCTGACTTGTAAACTGCAGGTTTGGACAGTGTATAAAAGTTAACTGGGCTTATGCCAGTGCTAAAAGAGAGGACACATCAAGTATGTATCTTACACACCTCCATTTTCGACCCTCTTAATTTTTTTACATTATTTTGTCAAGTACTAGAACTGTTTCTTCTCACTTACAGATCATTTCAACATATTTGTGGGTGATCTTAGTCCGGAGGTTACAGATGCCACATTGTTTGCGTGCTTTTCAGTATACCCTAGCTGCTCGTACGTTCCACTCTCTATTTATTTTGTACTATACACGTTCTGCTGGCATTCATATTTTGAAAATGATGATAATACACAATGCTACATTAATGTTTTTCTTGTAGAGATGCAAGAGTGATGTGGGATCAGAAAATAGGCCGGTCTAGAGGGTTTGGGTTTGTTTCCTTTCGTGATCAGCAGGTATTAAGCTAGCTAAATACTATCTTATGATCTTTGCTATGATTGCTCATCTTTACAACCCCCCCAAACAAAAAAAATGAAAGTGCTCGTTATGTTTGTTTTGTGCAGGAAGCCCAAAGTGCAATAAATGACTTGAATGGTAAGATCAAATGTTTGGTCTATACTCTATATCTTGTTTCTCCATTCTATATCTCTACAATTTCATCAGATTAAGACCATGGTGTCAGTAGTCATTTTTTTTTACCATCCATATACTATTGGAAAAATGCAGTTGGGCTTATTTATATTCCTTACGTGATACGTCTGTTTGATGGTTGACATATATGTGAATTGGGAAAAATGCAGTTGTGCCAGTTTCTCAAAAAAATGCGGTGGTGACTATTTATAGTCCATATGTTGGTTTGATGGTAGACGTATATGTGAAACCATGGTGAGTGAAGGTGTTATAAGGGACGAGGTAGTCCTAACTCCTAAAGAATGAAGTATAGAAGGGCCTAAAGTTTTTCAGGGATCCATGTAGACTTAGCGAGAGATAGATACAATGGAAGAAGCATATAGAAGAGTGAATTCTATTGAAGATTCCCCTGGTTTTATTTATTACATATTGAAACTTAGGGTTTGTTTGGTCTGTGGACAAAGTTATCCCGGGATTATAGTTCTGGGTTCACCTCCCAGGTGGGAAAATAAAATAACACCAAGTTTGAGGTATTAATTTTGTCCCTGGATTAGTTACACCTTCAACCAAAGTATAAATTTAATTTCAAACTTAGTCTTGAGATATCCCACCTTATCCCATGAACCAAATGACCCCTAATAGTGAATTCTATCGAAGACTCCTATGGTTTTCTTTCTTTTAGTGTTACCTAATTGAATTTTTTTGCTTATTGAACACAAAAGGCAAGTGGCTTGGAAGCAGACAAATCCGCTGCAACTGGGCAGCAAGAGGTGCTGGAGCCGGTGATGACATCCGGGGTTCAGACGCTAGAGGTGCTGTTGAATTGACAACTGGAACATCAGGTTGGTTATGTTGCATGCTTATTTTGGCTACTACTGCTTTTGTCTTCTCCGCATACTATTCAACTTCTGATGGCTGAGAGTCTCTACTCATTTATATTTTAAACATCTGTATGTTTCCAGTATTTTCCGTTTCAATTAGCTTCAGATTTCATGTAGGATCTTTGAGTATAGACTAGAGCATGTGCCATATGTTATGAATTCCATGCTATATACATAAATCTTCTATCAAGCTAATGTGAGGTTGTGAACTATAAATATGAAATGAAGTGTTTAGATATGCGTGATGGTTGGCCTATCCTTGTTTATTATGAGAACTTGTATTACGAATATCTTCATGTCATTTATTTTTTCATATATGTAGATGATGGTCAACAGAAGGCCAATGAAGATGCACCAGAAAATAATCCGCAGTACACAACTGTATATGTTGGCAACCTTGCTCCTGATGTAAGTACCGGTTGAACCTTTGAACCTCCATTTCTTATGAACTTATTATATGCTGTAGGGATCAGTCACCACTCTTGTGGAATATTACATTCTTTCTGGGTCACCAGAGTAAAAAGGAAAGTACTAAAATAAATTGGGACAGGGGGGGTATCACATAAGCTTTAGTCGGGAGGAATTTATTTGCAATTATTTAGAATATCTTGTTGTTCTGACATCCAGTTGTGTTTCAGGTCACTACCATTGACCTCCATCGTTATTTTCATGCTCTTGGAGCTGGTGTCATTGCTGATGTCCGTATTCAGCGAGACAGAGGTTTCGGTTTTGTAAGATATAGCAATCATACTGAAGCAGCTCGAGCAATTCAATTGGGAAATGCTCGAATCCTCTTTGGTAAACCCATTAAGGTACTATGTTATACCATGACATGATTTTTTTTGGCAGTTCATCTATATAGTATGTCTAGTTTTTTTTATATCCCCCCTCCCCCCATTCCCTCCTCACACACAAAAAAGTGATTAGAAGAGCAATTAGAATTGTTATCAGAGGAGATCTAGGATTTCAGAGTAGGGAAGTGGACCATGTAATGCTTTCTTTCTATATAGGCATAATACATAAACTAGCATTCAAATTGGCTTCAACTGAAGCACTCACACTCAAAGAGTTGAAGTGCTTACATGCCAGCTGTAGTCAAGTTCGAGTGTTGTTTATGTATTATGCCTTCTATATATTCACTTTTACCTAATTGTGACATCTAAGACCTATTTGGAGACGCAAAGATGTAAAAGAGAAAACACTTCACACCATGAAAATGCAGAAAAACAATTGTCCCCATTCCTTATGCGCTTTTGATTTCGGTGGTGGGAAGTCATCAAACTTTCCGGCGCACCTTGTTTTGTTTTGATGTTAGAATGTAAGACTTTCAGCATTTTTTTTCATAGAAAGTGATTTCCTATGCATCTGTCGATGGTGTTTTGCTTTGAAATGAAACTTAGCCTAATGTTTAGGTTGAGAAGCTGCTATGCAAGTGATTTCTTATAGATAAATTATGTAATGAGCTAGTAGTTGCTGACGTTGCGTTGAAGGCGTGAGTAGAAAATCTGAGAATAGTAGTGTCTTCTTCTGTTTCTCTTAACCAGATATTATAACCTTCATTCTGTGTCCATCTGCAGTGCTCATGGGGAAGCAAGCCAACTCCACCAGGAAGTAGCACTAACCCTCTACCACCTCCTGCTATCGGACAACTCCCTGGTATTTCAGCCATGGGTCTTGCGATGTACGAGAGGCAGGTTGCTTTGGCTAGGATGACTGGTATGCAGACTCTCATGCAACCCCAGGGACAGCGAATTGGCGCTGCTAGTCAGGTTCTGTATGATGGTGGCACTGCTTCGCCGCAGCTACCGATGTACTACTAGTTGTTGATTCAATAAAACAACTTGTAGACACCTGTTGTTGCTACCTTCTCTGTGCTATTTTAAGTGATAGAATCTTTCTCTTTTCCTATCAATTGTTAGTTTTCTTCAGCTACCTTTAATGCCATCAGACAGAATGTATTAGATATGTAGTTTGTATTCTGTTTGAGAATGAAAGTTATAATATCTCTTTGGAAATACAATCACTTCATTGGATTATCAGTTTTTTTTTTTACTCGGTATTCGGTATCCATATTGGAGTCCGATTAAATTTGAACCGGAAAGTCTACATTGTGCGGTAAAGTGCTTCTTAACAAAGGGGACTATCTCGAGAGTTTTAATTAAGAATGAAGGAGTACTTACCATTCCATTACTGTCTTGGTTGGTTTTCATCTTGATTGTTGTCTGTTCATAAACTTTTTAAAATATTTAGGAAACAAATGGTGTGTTTGGTACAGAGGAAAATATCTTTATTTTTTTTTACAATATATGGTTGTAAGTTTTTTTGAAAAATATTTTGGAATTCTTGTGCATATCTACTGCTGATTATTTTTTTTGTCAAATGACCGTATGTATATGTAATGTATCGGTATTACATAAGTAGTATATATTCATATATAATTATTTTATTGAAGATGTATATATATATTGTTATACAATATTTATACATTACATCAATTCGTCTTTCTCGACGAGTTAAATTTTTCGTACAATCATGACCAATGCATATTTTTTCTTAATAGTGTCAAATTTTAGATACATGCTTCTCTCAATTCAAGTCTTTTGATATATTTTTCACTTGAAATCAGTTTGACTTTCGAAAGCAATGAATGTCATTTAATTGGTCGTCACCAATGGACATTCAATATCTGAGTCAATCACACACATAGTTCAAAAAAATTTAATACACACAAAACATTGGGATGATTTCCTGTTTCGTGAAATATAAATTCCAAAAACATGATGTCCATCTTCAGAAATAATAAGTATCATTTAACAAGTCGTTACTTATGGACCCTTAGAATTTGAGCTCAAATATAAAGGGTCACATATATTTCAGAAAATTCATGGATTAATACACTAGAAAAATTGAGATAATTCTGAATTACTGTTTTGTGACACATAAACTCCACAAAAATCAATAGTATTTGTCTTTTGAAAACAATGAATATCATTTAATAGGTAGACACCAATGTACCCACAAAATTTGTGTTCAAACAGAGTCGGTTAGACATATTCTAAAAGATCTATAAACTAATACACACGAAAAATCAAAATAATCCCGATTTCCTGTTTCACGAAACATAAACCATAAAAAAAGTGACACCCACCTTTTGAAAACAAGTATCATATAATAGGTTGTCCACCAATGAGCCCACATAATTTGATCTTAAATAGAGTCGATCACACATATTTTTAAAAAAATTAATGAATTATCACACACGAAAAATGGAGATAATCCCGATATCCTGTTTTGCGAACTATAAACTTCAAAAAAAGATGTATGCCTTTTGAAAATAATGAACATCATTCCATAGGTCGTCACTAATGGACCCACAAAATTTGAGCTCAAATAAAGTCGGTCACGCACATTCAAAAAAATAATGGATAATATAATATACACAAAAATTTAAGATAATCATGAATTTCTGTTTTATAATACATAAACTTCAAAATTAGTGATGTATGCATTTAAAAAATAATTAATATTATTTAATAGATTTTCACTAATGTATCCACAAAATTTGAGCTCAAATAGAGTCCGTCTGACAGATTCTAAAAAAATCATGGAGTAATACACACGAAAAATAAAAATAACCCTAAATTTCTATTGCATACTCATAAATCCCAAAAAGTAGCATTCGTCTTTCGAAAATAACGAATATCATTTAATAGATTGCCATTATTCAACACACAAAATTTGAGCTCTAAAAGGCGGTAATACATATTCTAAAAAAAATTATAGACTAATACACACGTAAAACTGAGATAATCTCGATTTCCTATTTCGTAACTTATCAACTCCAAAAAAGCAATGCTCGTCTTTCAAAAAGAATGAGTATCATTTGGTAGATCGTCTCTAATGGATCCATAAAATTTAGAGCAACTTTCACATATAGCAAACACAAAATTGATATTTGTATGTTATAGCAAAGTTTACATAATTGCGCTCCATAACAAACATAAATATATATATTTCGCTATACATATACAAAAGAAAACAGTTGTATAATCTGCTTTGGTATAATATACAAAAAGATCAATTGTATAAAGTGAGAGAGGCGAGTGAGCGAGCGAGATCTGGGAGAGTGGCGAGCGAGATCTAGGAGAGGGGAGAGAGGGGAATGAAAATATATGTATATATACAATTTTCACGCATTTTATACATTTGCGTTTTTGTATAAAGTGAGAGAGGCGAGTGAGAGAGCGAGATCTGGAAGAGTGGCGAGCGTGATCTGGGAGAGGGGAACGAAAAATATGTATATATACAATTTTCTCTCGCTTTATACAAATACAAACGCATTTTATACAATTTGCATTTTTTGTATAAAGTGAGAGAGCGAGATCTGGGAGAGTGGCAAGCGAGATCTGGGAGAGGGGAACGAAAATATATGTATATATACAATTTTCTCTCGCTTTATACAAACACAAACGCACTTTATACACTTGCGTTTGTATAAAAAAGAGAGAGGCGAGGGAGAGAACGAGAGTGGCGAGCGAGATTCACCAGGAGAGGTGAAATAACAACAGTTTGCTATGAGGTACAATTAAATCAAACTATATTTATAGCATTTAATTTGAATTAATAGTTTGCTATTATATACAATTTTCCCTAAAATTTAAGCTCAAATAGAGTCGATCACACATATTTAAAAAAATTCATGAACATTACACAAGAAAAAGTGAGACTAAGTTGATTTTCTGTTTAATGACACATTAACTCCAAAAAATGTAACGACGTCCCTTTTTCGATTTGAAAATAATGAACATAATTTAATCGGTCATCACCAATAAATCTACAAAATTTGAGCTCAAACAGAATCACTCACACATATTTCAAAAAAAAAATCATTAATTAATAAACACAAAAAATTGAGATAATTATATATTTTTGTTTCTTGACGACACATGTATATTTTTTCATATTCAATTTTACTTTTATTACTCTATAATAGAAGCGAGAATGTGAGAAGGTTTGGGTTACCCTGGTTAAGGGTCAGTTTGGTAATTTCATTCGATTTTAACCTACTAACTTCTTGTTCTTACACGTGCTATCATTTTATCCCATCTTTGCCACACTCTTATAGAACTTGTCTACTCTTTCACCTTCCTTCGTCTCTTGTCCTCTTCTAAGTTCTATCTCGCTGTTGTTATCCAACTATAAGATGAATTCTATTTTAGTGTTTTCGTTTGTTCATTATTTGTTCAATTTCGATTTAATGATAAGTAATTAATCCTCAAAATATTCCCAAAAATTTCCTATTAAAGAACAATAAATTAACATAAAGAAATGTAATATAATGCTCGAGATTTCTTTATGAAGTGTGAGTTCGAGTCTTTTTTATATTTTTGCGTGATTATACAATTTACTATCCTATTAAGCCTATCCAACACGACTTCAAATTAATAAAACCGCTTTAAATACCAAAAGTTAAAAATTACAATTGTTCTATTACTTTAGATGGGTATCAAATGTTTCAACTCTCTACCTTCGTTCAATATTATATTATATTTTATTATGTTATGTTATGTTATGTTTCTTCATTCAAATTTATGTGATACATTTCGAATTTCAAAATTTAAACAAGTATTTTTTTAAACTGTTTAACTATTGAAAAATGAAAAGTCTCACATAAATTAGAAATTAGATAGTATTATATTATATTATATTAATTAGTAGAAGACTTTGAGTAAGGTGGGAACAAACGTGACTATTGTAAAGTCTTCTTTGCAAAAGATATATTTTATTTCCATTTATTTCTAAATAATAATAATAATAATAATAATATTACTACTTTCTTGGAAACAAGTAAGTCCACCCCTTACCCGCCTTACCTAATATTTGTCTGCCCACTTGGCAAATGTCTTTCTTATGACCACGTTTTTAAATATAGGCATAGTTATAATTCTTTTATTATTCGGTAAGTATTGACTCGATTAATTCAGATATGAATAATATATAAAATAGAAAAAATTCTTAATGAAATATTTATTCTTTAATAAAATAATGTGTTAATTATTATTTTTCGTCACTCTTTTTTTTTCAAAGTTAAGAGTCTATCAAAAATGTTAGAGGTAAGATCTATCGTACGCTATTTTTTTTTAAATCTTATTTATAGGTGTACACCGGATACGTTGTTGTTATTGATCGAACTCTGAAACTTTTAGTTGAATCCAATCTATCCCATTATATTGTGTTTATTCATTTTTCTTTTTTAAAAAATAATTTTTGTCCGTGTTTTATTTTTCAAAACCGTGTGGTGGATAAGACGGTGGATTTTAATCTTTGTTTTATCTTTTTTTTTCTATTCTTTTCTTTAGAGTGGGGGTTAATAGTGGACCTTTTAATTATTTTTAAAAAAGGCAAAAATCATGTTGGGGATATTATTTTCTTTTTTTCTTGTGGGTTTTGGGGGTGGTGGTGGTAGGGTAGAAAGTTTGGAGATTACGGATAAGGGTAGAAAGTTAGTAGATAGTTATTTCATGTTTTTATTACTAGAATGTTCCAATCTTAGGATGGATGGAGCTTCTTATCGGTCGTTGTATTAGCATATTCTTGTAGCCATTGATTTTGTTTCTGACTATCATAGTTTAATGTGTTTAGGTGACTGCACCTTATTCATGTTGATATTATGGTTGCTTGTATAAATGTTCTGCACTACTTTATTATAAGTTGTCACGTGCTTTGTTTTGCTTGAGTAGAGGGTCATTCGAAAACAACATTTCAAAGGTCTGCATACATTTTATCTTCCCCAACCCCACTTTGTGAGATTACACTAGAATTGTTGTTGTTGGGGGTGGTGGTGGTAGGGGGTCGACAACAATGAAATTTATAATAAGAGAAAAATCCATCAAGCTTGAAAGGAATGGACAAGCGTAGGCTTAATAGTGAACGCAGACCTAAGGGTGGCAACGGAACCGGTAACGGAACTACCGGACCGGGACGTTCCGAAACCGGAACGGAACCGGGAACCACGGGCCGGAACCGAACCGGAACCGGGACGGACCGGAACCGGTAATTCCGGAAAAAAATACCTGTACCCGTCCCGGACCGGACCGGAAACCGGGTCCAACCGTTATAAATTATATTTTTTTATTAAAATTAAAAAATTAGAAATATTACACTTAAAAATTTAT
>JAJOOR010014573.1:0-20112 GCA_036250505.1 Solanum acaule
ACCCCCCCCCCCCCCCCCCCCCCCCCCCGAAAATGTGAAAACACAATAGATGCGGAAGCGGGTCAAAATGCTATATTTAGTCTGGTAAAAAATAGTTTAATGGGATAATAGGACTTCCGCAAACTTTAAGTGTCTACTTCAAAATAAGGTCTATGTTCAATGGGGACTTTATGTATTTTCTCTTAGAAATATTATAAAGTAGTTTTATGTATTATTTATATTTTAAATAAAAATATTTTTATACGGTTAGTTGGACTCTAAATTAATTATATTTAGAATACTATAAAGTATTTTTATATATTATTAATATTTAAATAAAAGGTAAAAAAATCAAACTTGCTAGGTAAGTTGGACTCTAAAAATAAGGGCTTCTTTTGTGGCTGGTCTTCTTCATCATTATTCGTCATGCTCTTCTTCAACATCATTGAATCAACAAAGATACACCATTGAAGCGATCACCATATTTTTACTTGACTTTTTTTAAGGACTTCTTTTACGGCTTATCTTTATCGTCATTATTTGTCATGCTCTTCTTCAACCGTCAAAGCAACAAACATAGTACATTATTAGAGTAATTGAAGCAATATGAGACAATCACCATAAATACTAATTATTTGAAAATTATGCTACACGAGTAAAATGACAACATTGGTCTCATTAGAAGAACTAATCAATTTATTATTATTTTTTTTTAAAAAAAACTTAGGATATAAATGAGGAGCATTTTCAAGTAGTGCAAGTCAAGCAATGACACATTACTTTCTCATGTGCAAGTTAATTATATGAAATTGAGCAGGATATTTAAATTACGAAATTTCTTTGTCAGAGCAGTCTAAAATAGGTATTTAACTTTGTCAATTTGGGCCAATTATGAATGAATGGACGAAGAAATAAAAGGATTAAATTTTGGTAGTCAAATTCTTATAATCAATGATAATGAAAAATCAAAATTATTTTGTGTGTTGAAAATTGTCTTAAGTTGCTTCAATGGTGCATAAATATTGCTTTAATGATGTTGAAGAAGAGGGTGACGAATAATAACCATGAAGATATGCCGTAAAAGAAGTCCTAGTAAGCTAATTAATAAGAAATTCCATATAATTAATTTAGAGTCATACTTACCTTATAATAATCTTTTTGTTATTTTATTTAAAAATATTAATAATATACTAGTTAATTTTTATTATATATAGAATTGAGATTAACTACTATCCATGGATAGTGGACAAAAATTATTTATATATATATATATATATCCAAAAAGTTTGAATCTGTAGATAATTTTGAGGTAATTCAATACAAAATTTGAGTTGTTTTGGCTTCAATAATTATCAAAATACAAGCAAAAAAGCTTTGAACACTTTTGTAAAATCCCCAATTCACTAAAATATGGAGACTAGTAAAACATAAATATTTAGGTTCCACCGAGACTTGAACTCGGGTTACTGGATTCAGAGTCCAATGTCCTGACCACTAGACCATGGAACCTTTTTGTGCTCAATTACATATTATAAAATTTTACACAAACTTTACTATATATTTTAGCAAAAATGAAAGAGAAGTAGAGGAACAAGAGAATGTGTGAATTTTCATTGATTTCCAATTCTTAGTACAAGATCATTGTTTACTATAATAATATGATGAATGTCTAACTACTGTGATGGAGTCGAGATTGACAAAAAGGAAAATATACAAAGAAGTCAATAAAAATCATCATGTAATAGAAGACCGTTAGACGCTCTGTCGAGCAGAGCCGTATAAATTCGTCAAAAAAAATTAACAACATACCAATATAAACTATAGACATGTATTAGTACGAAAAATATTGTATGCATCATGTGATGTAGTTTGCGGGATGATGATTAATAATATATCCATCATGTTCAATAAAAATGGGTGAATTTGATTTTAAAAAATGAAGCTTATTGCGTATGCTACCAAAGTGCTCGTTAACAGTATATTCGGAAGTGTATGAGAATAATGAGCATTATAAGTTTTGTATAACGAATAAAGAAGGTCAATCATTGCATCAAGCTCTAACACATTTGCTATCAATGAAATTATTACTTCAAAAAAGAACCAGTAATCTTAGTTAGGAAAAAGGACAAATATATCCCTGAAGTATCACAAATGGTATATAAATATCCTCCGTCATACTTTTCGTTCATTAATTTCCCTGCCGTCCAAAAAGCAGTGCACATTTATCCCTCACTATAACAGAAGACTTATTTGATACACGCGTCACATTCCTACGGAGGGACCTGATTTGACCAATTAATTAAACCGAAATTTTAAAAACCCACCCATATCTACTTAACCCACCCGTATAACCTATCTAAAAACCTAAAAAAATCTCCAATTCCTCACACATAAGCTCACAGAAACAAACCAAATAACCAAAAAAATTCCAATTTCGCCTTCATCTCGACAGACCAAGTTCATCATCGATTCGTTTTTGTTTTCGTTAATTCTTCGTCGTTTCCATCGTCCATGTTCTTCTTTTCTTAGTCAATTTTTGATCAATTCTACGACAATCAGAGAGAGATCACAAAAAAATACTACGCCAACTATTTCAATTCAACTAAACCTAAAACCCAAAATGCATAATTTTTTCTACAAGTGATAACCTCAACCATACAACACAAGATCAGTGATAAACGAGAATGAGCTTGTTTTTGGCAACAAAAAAAAGTAAATTTTCGTTTTACTTGAAAAATAAAGAGAATTAGGGGAAGGGATTAAGGGAAAGAGTGAGAGCTGACCATTGTGAGTGAAAAGAGGTTTGGATTGAGGTTGAAAATGGCTACGTGCAAATTGCAATGTGCAGATGATATTGGCAGAAAGAATAATGAGGAGAAAGAGATGTAAGTCATATTAAAATAGGCATTAACACGAGTCACATAAATCAGGTTGTACATTTGGAAGTAAATCAAATTGAATGTTAAGATTAGAGCTGTCAAAATGGGTTTGACCCGCTAGGCCGGTCCAACCCAACCCTTGAATTAGATGGGGTTGGGCTCAATTTTTTCAACCCATTTAGGAACGAGGCTTTTTAGCCCATCCTCATTTGGCCCACTGGCCTCATAGGCCCAACCCTCAAGCCTCAGAGGCCAGCCCGCGGACTGTGAATTTTAAAAATATTTACTATATATATTTTAAGTAGTGTTTTACTTGTTAAGATTTTGTCAATAAATAATTTTAAAATACCAATATAAAATCAAGACTATATCTTTTACATTTTAGGGTCATTAGCCCACTAAATTTTCTTATTAGCCCAAGTCCATTATTCGATTATAACTAAGAATCTTTGACCTTTTTTACTTTTGTTTTTATGCCTAATTTTTCACTTCTCCTTTATTGTCTTGTTTATGAAAATAGTGATCATGTAATGTTTTTTGCTTGGATGAAACTTATGAATATTGTATCTTGGCTATTATGTATTTGTTTTGTAAATATTCACTGAAGTATGTGTAATTCATCAGCATTCGTATTCTTTCTAAGAGGAAAATATTATTCATTTTTTTGTTGAAGGGTCAACCCATCCCAATCCATGGCCCGCTTAGGGATAGGTTGGGCTGCTATTTTATAGGCCCTTCAATTAAAAGGGTTGGCCCGTCCCAACCCATTTAACTCTCTAGCCCGCTAGGGTTGCGTTGGGTTGGGTTGGGCCAACCCATTTTGACAGCTCTAGTTAAGATAGATTTTGCAACTACAAGCCATGGATATTTGAGAGAAGGGGATTTTTCTTTAGGTTTTTAGATACGTTATTTGTGTGGGTAATGGGGGTATCGGGTGGATTGAGTGGATGGGTGGGTTTTTAAAATTTGGGTTTAATTAATTGGTCAAATCATGTCCGATTGCAACACGTGTACCAAATAAGTCTTCCGTTACAATGAGGGGTAAATGTGCATTGCTTTTTGGACGGCAGGGGCATTAATGAATGAAAAGTATGACAGAAGGTATTTATATATCATTTGCGATAGTTCAACGGTATATTTATCATTTTTCCTATCTTAGTTTATAATTAACGAAGATAGGATAGTTTTATTGGACATGCATCATATGTTCTTAGCTTATATTCATGCATCATGTGTTCGATTGTCATCATTAGTTACAAAAATCAAGGCATCAAGGTCCTCACCTAAAAGGTGCTTGTGTGAATTTCAAACACGTGACCACTGACTCATTCAAGGCAATCTGAAATCGCTAGGCTATAACAACTTGTTCTGTCAAAGTGTCCGAAATATGTTATTTAAGAATTTTGTGTATCATTTTACTTGTATATATAATATTTTTTCCAGACAAGGACATCCAATTGGACAGCCTGACAAACACTTACGTGTCATTCAGCTATATAATATTGATGCATGAGTCGAATTATCATATGAGTTAAGTAATATAAATCGTAATTCAAATATTAGTATTTTTAAACTGCTCGACCAAACAGACTCTAATAAGTCAAATTAATATGGTTTTACCTTGAAATTCCACGTGTCAAGTAAGCAAAAAATCACATTCAAATAGGCTGGCCAATATAATTACATCCATCACAAGAGGCAGTTCCACTAGGAATTTTATATTTACAAAAAATAATTGGCCGTACGATGAAGATCATGTACAGTTATGAGTTATGTGGGGAATTTGACGGCGATCCTTAAACCTCTCTCTCTTCTCCTCAGACAACCTTGGTAGCGCAGAGAGAGAAAAAAAAACAAAGAAGAAAGTCTGGCAAAAAAGGGGTTCGTTTCTTTTTGATTCTTGATCCGAACCCTTCTTTTATTTTTCTCCAAATTCCTTTCAAATTCTTCTAATTTCAACCCAGATTAAGAAGAAAGTTTGTTTTTTTTTGAATGATTTGTAAGTTATTTGGAGAGAAAGTTTGAATCTTGAAAGTGTGGGGTTCAGATTTTTGAATGGAAGAAATGGAAATGGAAATGGATAGCATTGAGTGTGTATCATTAATGGATGGTGTTGAAGATGAAGAGATCCAATCTTCTGTTGCATCTCATCAATACCCTTTAGGAAAGCCTAATAGCATTCTTGCTGCCGGAAATGTTCCTACTAGTGTACATGAATTGCTTGAATGCCCTGTTTGTACAAATTCTATGTACCCACCAATTCACCAGGTTTGTTTGTTTGTTTGTTTGTTTGTTCTCTTTACTTTTTTGAAAATTTTATTGGGTTTTTGATTGATTTGATGGATTGCTTTTGTTTTATTTGATTAGAAGATTGTTGCGTATTGGTGTAGTTGTTATCTTTTTTGGTTCCTGTGTTAGAGGGCTTTTGGTGCTTTGAGGGGAAAAATGAAGTCTTTTGTGTAATTTTATTGTGTTGGGTGTTAACTTAATTCGAAAGGACTAGTTAATTTGGAGATTACAAGGAACATCGTATGACATTGAATTCTAGTTCTCCGTTTATAGGCTCGTCCGATTTTGTCAGGTAAGACTGTGGTTTCCAACACTACTGAAGAATTGGATGCCACTGGTAGAGTATGTTAAAGGTTGGTCTCTTGTTGTTAGAATGCGAACTTCATTTGTGAAAAATCTATTAATTTGCTATCATGTAGGTGATTAATGATGAAAAAGAATTGGATTGAGTTGGTTGATTTGTGCTCTTATGACTTAATCACTTCAAAGCTGGCTGCTTTGGGACTTACATGGGCTTGTTTTGGCTCTCTTGAGGAGGTTCTGGGAAAGTTTTTAATACAGACTTTAGCATTATAATATGATTATGGTGTAGCACGGCTAATGGAATCATCTGCTGTTGACTTTTTAACCAATTGCAGAAGGCGGAAAAGTTGTTGAAGATGACTGCAGACAATGTTGTGTTTTTTTTATTGAATACATTGTATACTGTTTTAGTGAATAACAGAAGCTGATTCTGAGAGTTTCGTGATTGGTTGCCTTAAAACTTGACAAATAGAAGAACAATTTGGTGCGTGTGGAATTCACAGATCGTCCTCGTATGTTTCAGCCTGTGGTTCAAATCTTTATGAGGAGATGAATTTAGTAACCCAAAATACAATGTTGGCTCTAGGTAATGAGACTTAATATAGCAGCACTATGGGGAGATGCACTTAACATTCTATGAGCTTTCCTACTTCAGGTCATGGAAGGACTTATGTAGGACCAGTGAGTGGATTAAACTACTTCATTGGGCAGTGTCTTGATCTTGAATGGTCCTTCCTAGGTCGTGCATTTGGCATCCGATTATATGATACTATCATAAATACCTTATTGTATATCAAGGAAGAAGGTAAGGTTATTTAAAAGGACCTCTCCATGAAGGTATGTTGAACAAGTTGAGCATAGAAAGAAAATTTAACACCGGTCTGGAATTTGTTTTGTAGATTACTTACTGAGTCCTGTTCTTGAAACTTATTTTGGAGTTCATTTTGTTGTTGATTTAGCTTGGGCTGCCTGTAGTTCTTGGAGTAGATTAAATTGGTGTAGCCAAATCTGATAGTGTCTGCATACTGACTAGGATAGTCAGTATAAAAATAGTGTGGTCATTTGGATGAAAGGAGGATATCTAAAAGATAGCACTATAGTGAGGATACTATTCATTGGGTTGTAAGATGATGTCTCATAATTACTAGTATTCTGAATTAATAACAACATATCCTGATTTTGTCCATCCTTTTGAAATAACATTCGATTAAATTTTGGCCTCGAGACAAGTGCAAAAATTATAAGAAATTTTCCTCACCTTTGGATAGTAATCCTACATTGGAGGGATTACTAATCTAAAGTGTAGTCCCAAGTTAAAGTTTTTTCACAGAAAACGGGCTAATTTTTGTCCCACTTTAATCCAGCCCTTTAAAGGCTATGAAGTGAATCTTGAAGCAGGAGAGCACCCAAGAGTGTGGCCGGTCAATGAAGTGGGTTAGGTCTTAGGTTCCAACCCTAGAGGAGGCAATAAGACTAGGTCTTCCTATTTGTCCTGGCCTTGGTAAACAGAGTTACTGGTACCTGTGTTTGTAGGAAGGTAGCATGTACTCTGTAGAATTAGTCGAGGTGTGTGCTAATTGGCCTAGACACTGCATTTATCCAAAAGGAAAAAAAAGCATAGGAAGGAGGCAAAACAAACATTTTTGAAAATCCTTGATGCATATGTAATGATTAAAATCTTGTAAAAATGATTGAAGTTACTTAGTGGTCATACATTGCTAGACAAGGTGTAGGACTTGTCCCTGAGTGAGGGTAGATAATCCAATATGGCCTTCCAAGAAATAGTCGATGCCACCAGGGATTATTTAATTAGATACCCATCCTTTCACTTTTACTTGTCCACAATGAATTTTGCACTTCTTTTTAGATAATAATAAATGGAGTGCATATTTTACTATAGTATCTTGAAAAAGGATTTGGAAAATTAGTAGTTAATGTTAAGGGTAAATCAGGAAAAAAAGATTGTCTTTCTCTTGATATGCTAAAGTTGACAAGTAAAAGTAAAATATAATTTTTAGTATAGACTATAGTAGACAAGTAAAAGAACAGAGGGAGTCGTAGACATTTCTTATTTGGGTAAATTATCCGATATGTCCTCTTTAGAATTGGTTAATACCTTTTTATCAAAAAGGAGAAAAATGGATAATGCCTTATGCCGTTAGAAGCTAGGAACTTTTTAACAGAAAATGGACAATTACTTTTCTTTTCATTTAAGTGAGTAGCACTTAAGTCAATTTGATACATTCTCGGGGATATAATTCAGGTGACTCCTTTTGACTGCATTATTCTTCACCGCACATTACAATCAAATGGATGAGCACAATTTCATATCATCAATTCTGAATGAATCAATCTTATGTATATGCTAGTGGTTGTGTTGGAACATGGCGTTTTACATAATACTAGCAAATTTATTCTTCTGTAAAAACCAGATGGTTGGCCTTCCAAATACAAAGAGAAAAAGTAAAATAATAATAATAATGGATCTTCTCATGCCTGAAATATTCTCTGTGCCTAAATTTGAGAGCTGTCTGTTCTCCTAATACTAAGGGCTACCTTTTCTCTTTGATTTGTATGATTGCCATATGAAGGCTTAGAATATTGCCACTTGGAGCTACATCAGATAGACAGGAGGTGTATATGCCAAGAGAAGGCTGTGTTGTATAACTACTGAGGGATGAATACTGATATTTGCTTTCTCCTTTTGCCAAGTTTTCACTCATCTATGCATGTCTTCCTTATGGTTTTCCTTGATGCATGAACTCGTTGTAGATGTGTTTAAAATACTTTGGTGCGAAACTGGCTAGTTCAACTGATTAACTTTGATATGTATAAACTTTAATTCATGTCAAAGTTCATATTGTTCATTTAGTCTTTGAATTTTAACTCCATCTAAATGGGCTTAAAGTAGTCAGTTGAAAATTTGTTTGTTTTTGCAGTGTCACAATGGGCACACACTTTGTTCTACCTGCAAAACAAGGGTGCACAATAGATGTCCGACATGCAGACAAGAGCTTGGTGATATAAGGTGCTTAGCGTTAGAGAAGGTTGCAGAGTCTCTTGAACTGCCTTGCAAATATTTTTCTTTGGGGTGCCCAGAAATATTCCCATATTACAGCAAACTCAAGCATGAAACATTGTGCAATTTTAGACCGTACAGTTGCCCATATGCTGGGTCAGAGTGCTCAGTGATCGGGGACATCCCTTATTTGGTTACACATTTAAGAGATGACCACAAAGTGGATATGCACACGGGTTGCACGTTCAACCATCGTTATGTGAAGTCTAATCCTCGTGAAGTAGAAAATGCAACATGGATGTTGACGGTAACTCCAGCATCTTCTTATATTATTGGAATTAAATGATAGCTAGCATCAAGTAATTTTTTTGTTTGTTGCTGTCTAATGATTAACGTAGTTGCTGTTTTAGATCACACTAACCACCCTAGTGCTGTAAAATGAACTTGCAAAAAGTATCTGGATGAATTATTGACAAGGGAACAATTGGATGCCAAAATATCCTATGTCGTTTCTTATGTTTTTGAAATACCTACTTTTATTTCATGTCCAAATCTTCTCTCTTTTTCTTTCTGTTTTGTCCTAACGTACGTCCTGGATTCCTCCTCGTTAGGAAAAAAACACGTCCTCTATTCTTATCTCTCTTTCTTAGTAGGTCAATGTTGCCACTTTTTTTTAATCAATCTATATTTTTGAAGGCATACATTTGAGCATAATAGAAATCATTCTATTGAAAGGTTAAAATATTCTGATCCAATTATGTACAGTGTTTATTGTGATTATGAAGAATGAAAAGTTCACCTTATGGGCCATTGTATTCTGTCTTGTCATTTTCAATCAGTTTTGGAAAAGCTTCTGTTTTCAAATTATAAACAAGAATGCCTCTTATCATGTCAAAAGATGCCTAGAACATTTTGCTTTGACCGATTCTAATATGAGATATGCTGGGACGAGTTTCTGAGTCATGCTTTGGGTTGAGTTTTGCCTAGCATTCCTTCTGTACAATGTATGTATGTGTGCACCGCACTCTCCTCCCCCCTCCAAGTATATTCTCATAGCAACTTCATCGAAGTAGTGTGTTTTAACCGACAGACTTTTCTTGCTCCTTTCTCAGGTCTTCCATTGTTTTGGGCAATATTTCTGTCTCCATTTCGAGGCCTTCCAGCTTGGCGTGGCCCCTGTTTATATGGCATTTTTACGATTCATGGGTGATGAAACAGATGCACGTAATTACAGCTACAGTCTAGAGGTAGGAGGAAATGGTAGAAAACTCATATGGGAGGGTACCCCAAGAAGTATCCGAGATAGTCATCGCAAGGTCAGGGACAGTCATGATGGTCTTATAATCCAACGTAACATGGCACTTTTCTTTTCTGGTGGTGACAGGAAAGAACTGAAACTTCGAGTTACTGGAAGGATATGGAAGGAACAACAAAATCCAGATGGTGGTGTGTGCATACCAAATCTATGTAGCTAGCTTGTTTTTTTTTTTTTTTTGGGTGATTTAATTTTATATTTTCTTGCCCTTTTTTTTGTTGGATGTAATGTGCATGTAGTTGGTGTGTAAGACAGCACTATGTTTGTATCTAAGAACTTGTGCTCTGACCATGCATGTACTAGGATGTTACATATACCTTTTTTTAGTTCTATCAATTGTTAATAACCATCTTACTTTTGTGTTTATTGCTCTCTTCCTGAAACCAAGATGGTTAAAGATGATTTTCACAACGTCAAGGTGACATTCTACAGCTGAGTTGTATTCCTTCTGTTCTAATGCTATAACCAATCCATAAATTGTTAAAACTTTCATTAAAGTTAGACTAAGCAATAGCATACCTCGTATTTTTCCTTTTGGGAGTTTATTCAACTCATTCCCCGAAGATTTGTAACGTATTACTTTCGTTGTCCTTAATTACTTGTCTACTTTTGAATTAGAACACCTATTAAAAAAGCAATGATTGATATAGTGAGTATCATTTTATCTCTATTAATTGTTTTGCTGCAAATTTCCATAAAGACTTTATCATACTTGTTGTCAACACGTTAGCTTATATAAAGTTTCCAGTTGTTGACAATCGTAAACTTATATAAATAATGAAAAATGATTAAACTAATAGATGACGCAATAACAACTGTCAACGAGAAAATATAATACTTGCCGTACCCCATACGTCAGATCAGGTTTCTGGATTTATCCAACATTTAAGTAAACTGGGTAAGGAAGAAAATAAATAATAAGATTTCATGTATTTATTCGACCAAAGTACCATTTTGTTACCTGCTTTTTATTTTTTTAATTAGAGACGTGACACCACATTTTTGGTAAGTAGTACGCATATTTTATGGAAAACAAAAAGTCAAATTGACTCGAAGGAAACATGGCAATGTTATATTATTACTTTACACTCATTTTTATAAGTAACCAATGAAATAATAATTTTTATATTACTCTTAATTATTATAAAACATCCTACTCAATGTAAAATTAATGAATTGAAAATAATTGTGTAGACTAATAAATTATTTCTTCATTTTTAAAATTAAAAAAATAGATAGAGTAAGCATATTACATTTATTTATTAATTATTAGAATAAATAAATAAATAGGATTATAGTATTTCACAATCCCTATCTGAAAACGAGTTGGAAGGATGAGGATTACAAGTGCCATCTACGAGACAATATATGCAGCAAAAAGTGATGTATTTCTTCTTTTTAATTAATTATTTCAATTCCTCAAATCCAATTTATAGCTAAAAATATTATAATATGTATTTTTTGTATGTCTTATAAACTAAGTATATATTTTTTTTATTAGAAAAATTTAACGTTAACCTTTCGTTTATTATTAATGGGTTGTTTATAATTATATAAATAAATATCTATGAATTATTGTTCATTACAATTTTTTTAAAAAAACTTTTTTTTCTTTCTTGGAATATGTGATTGATGAGGGGAATCATACTGGTAGTGAGAATTGTAATTAGATACAAATAAACGTTTTTTTAAAAAAACAATTCACAAAGAAAATAATCTAACACTCTTTATATTTGGTAAAGATTATCAAAAACTCCATATAAATTGAGACTAAAGCAATAACATCCGCTTATATATTAATATTTTAGTTTTACTATTAATAATATGATTTTTATGTCTAAGATATATTACATGTTTAAGTTTCACCAATTTCACATCTAATCAAACATCCCTAGCAGATGAAGGGTATATTTTAAGAGAATTAACTATTTTCATGGTCCATTACAAAAAAAATTCAAAAAATTTATGTCAAAAAATAAAAAATCAATGTACTATATTTGAAAAAAATAAAAACAAATTATAAAATCATGTCTTTTTTTTTCAATTTAAATTATAGTGGTTACGTTACAATGAAAAACATATTTTTAATCGTACCGAATTAATTGAACAAATAATCAAATATTAAATTCGAAATATTAATATATTTATTTTATGTGATTTACAAAGTGTTATACCCAAGTCCCAACACATAGTGATCACCAATTTTCTTGTCAACAAAACTTTGGATATTTCACGTATGTCATTATTATTTTGGGGCTGAAAGCGAAGTCTTTGAAAGCTCATCAACTTTGACAAAAAAAAGGTAGTAGTAGTATTAATATTTGGTGTGTTGCAAGTTGCAACTAGCAACTCCGATAGCACACCGACTTTTACTTAACAATCAAATTTGTATTTACTCAATTAATTGGCTGTCCTACTTGAGTATCAAATTGATTCAAAAATTGTGTATATATATACTCACACAAATATTTCCACTCTTCTCAAAAGATCCCACTCCATTTTCAGGTGACTTTTTTTTTTTTTTTTTCTGTTGAACTAAAAATGTCCTTGAAAAGGAAAAAAAAGATGAAACTTTGATATCTGCATTTGTCCCATAAATTCAGTTGTGATGAGCAAATGCGGGTTATTGTGATTCTTGAATTCAATTTCATTATGATTTTCTTTTTTGTTTTCTTGTGTAGTTCCTTTTCTTTTCTCCATAATTTGTCACAGATGTTGATCAGATTTCTCTTGCTATTATTATTGCACAAAATAAAATTGCACCACTTCCTCTGTAATCTTTTTCTGGATATAAGGTGCATGTACTGACAGGGACATTCTTCATTGAAATTTGTGGGTTAGAAATTTTATGGACCATACCTATTGTTTTTAGTTTTGTTTTCTCCAAAACCAGAGCAATAATTTGAAATGTTCTCTCAAAATTTAAAGCCAAAACTTTAAAACTAAGCCCTAAGATTGAAAATTTTGGGTGTTGTTTTGTTCTTCTTAGTTCATTTGCTTATGCTTTTAGACTCAATTATCTTTCTCTGTAGGTAATTAGTTATATGATATAGTAACAAAGTGATTGTTTTTTTTCCCTCTTTTCTTATGCTATCATGGTTTTGTACTTTTGTAGAAATTTTGCTATATCTATAGTTTGACAAGTCGTCTCTATCTCGTTTAAAACTCTGTATTATCCCCTGAATCTGATGTTGATTAATAATTAGACGTAAAACGTATGATATTAGCCTGCATCATTATCTGCTACATACTTTTAGTAAGTGTAAGCAAGAATTGATGACTTATCCATTGAGTAAAGAATGTTAGGCTATCTATATATTGAAATGTCGTTGATGAACTAAGTTTGCTCATCTTTCTGTGTGATGATCGCGCATATCTGAATTGTTAACCCTCTCTACCTAAACGAGGCAGATCGTTAGGCTGCTGCTTCTAACTCACTATCGACCTTGTTTCTGTTGGAGTGTTAGTGACCTAATCTTAATTGTGGCAGGTGAATTGTTAGATGAAGGATATCTGGATCTATATTTTATTTCTAGAATAATCTTTTGCTATTACTACTACTATATTCTGATGGGCTGCTTTCACTCAAAAACAACACTCCATTACACACCCGGATATGAGGAGCCCACTGTGCTTGCTGCTGAGACACCTTGTGAGTATGAATCATTTAAGAATCTTTTGTCATTCAAGTTGAAAGCATAATGTACTTGTTTCCTAGCTGTCAAGCTCTGCTAGTTTAGTGAGATTGCGAATTATGTGGCCTTAAGAGAAGCAGTCAAGGACCGTTGGTATTCCATCGGAAATAGTATGTATCTTTTGCCAATATAGATTATTTTATGCCTATGCAAATCCCGCCCTCCTTTATCAGATAGTTTAAAAGAAAAAATTTAAGGTATTAGAGAGGGAAAAAAAAAACAGAGCTCAGGATAAGGATCACATCCCACAGGCCTCCAGATCTTAGAAAATGCATTTAATTTTATAATCGAAAGACTTATGGTAGAATTTTACCCATGAGACTTCAATGGAAGTGGTTAAGGAAAGAAACCACAAATCTTGTTACTATGAAAACCATAATATGATGTCTTCTGATAACGAGAGGTATGATCTGGTTTGTCAATTTGGTTGAGCAATTTTATTGCGTCCATCACTAAGTTTACTAGCACAGATGTAAAAAATAGATAGAAGCATGTATTAAGTTTGATTATCAGTAACCTCTTACTACAATTGCTAATCATTTAGGAACTGTGTTAAAAAATATTGCAGTTACAGTGAGTGAAGTCGAAGCATTATATGAGTTGTTCAAAAGAATAAGCAGCTGCATTATTGATGATGGGCTCATTCATAAGGTATATCTCTGTTGCTTGCAAATAGAAATAGATATATTTTTCCATGCTTTGGTTTCTTAAATGTACTAATTGATATAGTATTTAGGTAGTCGATAAGTCTATAATGTGTTATGGCTACCTATTCTAATTCTTGCATTGCCTTCATCAGGAAGAGTTTCAGCTGGCACTCTTCAGGAACCAAAAAATGAAAAATCTGTTTGCAGATAGGGTATGCTTCTCGGCCAATTTTTCATTGAAATGGTCTCTGTAGATGAATCCTGTGCATTGTTGATTAAACAGTTTTGACGCATCAACTCTTATGCTGGAAGTCTACTGCTTCTCTTCCATTTGATTGGATAATTTTATTGCTTCTTTTGTCAATTTCCCTGTTTCGTGTTCATCTGAAGTTGTGGATATCTCTTCACTGAGTTTATTATTATGCAGATATTTGATCTTTTTGATATTAAGCGCAATGGAGTGATTGAGTTTGGGGAATTTGTCCGATCGCTGGGTATCTTCCACCCTAATGCACCAGTAGCTGATAAAATGTCATGTAGGAAATGAACTTTCTTAGCTTTTATACAATTGACAATGGTGCCTTTCACTTAGTTCTGATTTCTCACTTTCAGTATTGTAATGAAACACATTATGTATGCCTACTCATTGACATTGATGTCTCTAGCTTTATATGTTTGCAGTTGCATTCAGATTATATGATCTAAGGCACACTGGTTATATCGAGAGAGAAGAGGTTGGTATCGCAACTATATATGCATTATGCTCTCCTCATCTTGACAATCATTGTTAGGGCCCAATATAAACACTCCCAGTCTTTAGCTTTCAATCATTGGTGATATTACTTTGACTAGCAAAAGCATGTTAGCTAAAGGTAATAATGTCTATGCTGCATGTATATAATTTGCAGTTGAAAGAGATGGTATTGGCGCTGCTGCATGAATCAGAATTGGTTCTTTCAGATGACATAGTTGAGATTATAGTAGATGAGGTGAAGACTACTTTAAAGTTTAAAATATCTTTCACGCCAATTGTCACTATGTTGTCCTTTGCTGTTTATTCATACTCTATCTATATCTTGTGTGCCAGACGTTTAGCGATGCAGACACAAAGGGTGATGGTAGGATAGATTCAGAAGAGTGGAAGGAATTTGTTTCAAAGAATCCGTCTCTTCTAAAGAATATGACACTTCCCTATCTGATGTAAGTGTGGCATCAATGAAACTCAAATAGGCATCATGCTTTTTAACTGTGATTATCTGGAAGATGTTCTTTTACTTTTCTTGTTCCTCTTGAAATGACTATAAGCCGTTTGGATAGTCGAAAAAAGAAACATAAATTGCTATTACCTGATACTGATATGGTGGCCTTGCTTTATTCAGGGATATAACTTTGGCATTCCCCAGCTTTGTGGTAAGCTCTGAGGTTGATGATTCAGAAATTTAAACTTGTGCGCATAAATACAAGTCTTTGAAGGTCATGTTAAATAGCCTCCTCCACACTGGTGTTTGGATGATCCAATTCAATACAGTGCAAAGGAGTTTAATAATCAGAAGAATATCAGGTTTTATATTGATTATTGGAGATTCACCAAACAAGATTGAGTTCCAAAAGCCAGAGCTATCCAATATAAGAAAAGGATGGTATTTAAGGGGAAAATCATGGCTTCTGGGTCGTCTCCATTCGCTTAGCGCTTTTCATGGTTCAAGCTAGGCTGCTTTTTTTAAATAAATAACACGGCATTGTCCAATGTCCATATTGTAGTTATTAGTTATTCCAAACCCTTCTTTCCTCCTATTGTTTTCCAGCTTGTAGGCTAGAATTTTGACATTGGTTGCTAATTTCTTCTCTTCTTCGATCTAATGTACTTAGAAATGATGTTCAATTTGATTTAACATTCATTTACTATTCACAATACTTATTCCAGCAATGTCAAATGATGCCCAATTGAGGGCCTCTCTGATGGAGACTACTATAATTTTACTATTCACCCTTTTGTATTCTTAGTCAAAGAATGTACAACTGACAAGATATCTTTGAATGCTCATATTCAGCTTCTAATAAGTATAATTACCAACTGAGACTAGAGAAGGTAAATTAGAAGACAAAAAGGAAAATGCGTAACTTGCAAAAAAAGAAAGAAAGAAAGCTGTAATCTGGTATATATATGATCTAATAATAACAGAAAAAAGAAAAACAAATTACATGCACTTACTAAACAATGAAAGCTGTAATCTGGAATGTTTCTTCGGTCAGATCACCAATAATGGAGCAAATTCAATTTAGCCACCTAATTATGGAAATACTATTAATGGGACATACCATGTTATTCATCATATATTACTGCACAAAACATAAAATTCCATCTTGAAAATATGTTCATTTATACCATTAACTTATTCAGGTACTCAAACCTGCCAAGAATGCCACCCCAGTTGAAGGCAACCACGATGATCCAAAAATGAACTGCGCTACAGTGAACTTGCTGGCCTCATCCGTGGAATTGATCACACGATATCCCGGCCATTTTACCCGTTGCCCCACGGCTGCTCCCGGTCCATAGTTCATATACTCACCATAATACAATGTATCAAGAGCAAAAGTAGCATTCCACTCTAACCAACCATGCGGGTGTATGTGATCACCCAAGTAAGATAACATGACAACAGTTCGTGAGTACAGCTTCCATGGTCGGCCTAGATACGTGGGGAAGCTCCCTTTAGATGCCTGGAGGTCAGATGTGGCTATGATTTTGCAAGCATGGATTGAAATGCCAGTGTTTTGATTGGGATCTTTCCTGTTTTGAGCTGTGATGGTGTTCTTTTGAAAGTCCATTGGCTTTCGAGCATAAATGCTGCAGTTTTGGATGACCACTGCTGCATTACCGAAGATGAAATCAACAGTCCCATAGATATCACACTCGCGATAGAATTGGCGCTGGGAGTGCACGTACAGAGTGTCTTGGTATCCGATGATGTTGCATCGATAGATCACAGCATGATCAGCACCAATACGAAGAGCTACCGCTTGATGCTTGCCTGGTCCAGCCCAGTTCTGAAATGTAATGTCTCTTGCAATGAATCCAGCTCCAGTTGCCGCTGCACATCAAGAAAGTTGTACTGTGAGGCCATGATCCAATGTTACAGAGATGATAACAGAGTACTTTTTCACAATTCAAATTATGTAAACTTTGATCAATATTTTAAAAATTGCAAACTTATAATATTTTTTACATAATTATTAAATATTTAAACTTTATTTCAAAATATTAAAATGATCTAATTTAATTTAATTTTAAAAATTAATCAAACTGATTATCGTAAGCGAAAAAATGACCCACGGGACGCACGGAGTAATAAATCTACTCAGGTGGTTAGAGAAAGTGTTTCAAAAGGACATTAACAGTTAGGAGGGGCATGAATATTAATTACCTCACCACCCAACATGTGATTATTTCTTTAAAATATAATGAGCCTACCAAATTACCGGTCATATCGCTATCCCTAGTACTACTTGTCTTCAGATTATAGATTTTTAAAAAGCCAATCATGTCATGGATAAGGATCAACTATTTGTGATTTCTATTAGATTCTCATATACAATTTTTTCATAATTTTTATTAGGGAAAAAGGTCTGATATATCCTTCAATTTTGTCATTTGAAATTGATAAATCCTCGTTATGAAAGTGGCTCATATATACTTTTACCGTTATACAAATGGCTCAAATATACCCCGTCGTTACAAAATGAGCTCACATATGCCCTTCATTTAACGGAAGTGAAAAAAATTAGTTTTAAATTTATATTTTTGACTTTTAATTTATAAAAGTTCACTTAGGGATATATATGATCCTTCTAACAAAGTTCAAGGTATATTTAATCTTTTTCATACATAAATTGTTTTTTAACTTCTTTGATTATTATCATTATTTGAGTTGCTTATTCCTACTTTTTTTTCTTTCATTTACATTAAAGTTTAAACTATTTTTTCGGTTATATTGTAATTTAATTTTTGTATTTAAAAAAAAAAACTGGTCATCAATAAAAAAAGTCAAAAAAATACGTGTGAGGAGGATAAATATACTACCCATATGAAATTATATATTTTAAAAAAAATTAATTTTTTCACTTTCGTTAGAGAAAAATGATATATATGAGTCATTTATATAACAACATGAATATATATAACAAAATTGAGGATATATCAGAATTGTGGGGCTAACATCCTTTATATCCCCTGAACTAATGTTACTATCCATGCTTCCCAAAATAGGTAAAACACCTCAATTTAGTGCTTCCAGATTTTTAAACATTCTAACTTATGTTTTGACAAAATAATTTACTAATTGGGATAATGGGATTGGTCATTTGAATTCATATTTATTCCTAGCAATTTCATTCCAACATACATTTATTTTTTCCTACACCAAAATAAAATTAGTAAGATATTTGGAGGGTACGTAGCATACAAGTGACGACTGAGACTTAATTACAAAGTAGCTAAGAATTCAATGACAAGGCCATGTGCATATTTCTAATTTCAACTACTGCTACTGATATGCTAGTACTAAAATTGCCAAAATGAAGAGGGCCGCCCCATGCCCACTGTTTTCAATTTTCCACCACACATCAGTCACGATACATAAATGGGAGTGAGTAATAAGAGGCAAGTCAAGAGGGAAACCATATAAGTGGAGCCAAAGCAAGGCACCAGCCTAGCAATGTGACGCTGATGCTTGATTTTAAACTATTTGAATTGACATATAATAATCAAGGTATATACAAGTTGACAACTAAAATATCACTATTTTTTTAAAAATGTAGTCAAAGTGAGTAAATATACCGAAAGACGCGGTATGGAATGTCGTCAGATTCTGTGATACACTTTTGCCACCTGATATCATCGTCTGGCCTTTACCATCACCTATGAACATTACGTTCGTCTTTTTCCTCCCTACTTTCAGGATATCTTCTTCATACCTGTTATTTACATGCACAAAAAAACATTACAGATTAGAAATTCCTTTGATCACTCGAACACACAATCTCAGAATTGAAAGTAAAAGATGCTTACTACTATTCGAACAACAATGACAATTTGATAATGCTTTCAAGCTACTAGAATATCATGATGAGGACGACAAAGAAATGAGAAGATCAATGCTATAATTAACTACTGAATACTAAGTCTATCACGTGGGATGGAAACAAGGACAAGGAAAAAGTACTCTTAATTAGTGAAAAAGCAAAAATAATAGAGTACTTTTTTTTTACCTTCCTGCCTTGACGTAAATTATTATTCTGCGAGAACTGTAATCAGGGAGCTTCTTAATTGCCTCTGCAATTGTCTTGAACGTTCCGTTACCGTCTTTTGAAACGATCATATCTGCTTGAATTGTCGAAACTGGCGCATCCAGTAACTTTCGATCCTTCCGTGACAGCCATTTCGGGAAATTCTCATTTTTCGCCGACGCAACAGTACCCATTAATCTCCGCCGACGGTTGTGAATCGGAACTCCGGCGAAATCATCGTTTCCGTTTACGGCAGCGAAAATGGCTAAGCAATTGCTCACCAATTGAGACAAATCCTTCAAATTTGTCGCCATCTGATCCTTCACGTTCCCGCTAACATCAGCGAAACCTTCCGTACACGTGTCCTGGTTGGTGAGCGCAGCGCTAAGCCACGTCTGCACGTCGTTATTGTTTCCCGGCGGTGATTTTCCGGCGCCGGGAGCAACGGAGGTTAAGGATCGGGATAGAAGGTAAACAGAATCTTCTAACAGCTCAAGGCAACTCTCGTAAGCGGACCTTGTACGCTTATCCATGACAAGGCTGTTAATATCGGACGCCATGTAAAACGCCCTGCCAAAACGCTGAAGCGTCGCATTGACGGAAATGTGGACGAGTTCGGCGTCGGAAGCGGTGAGTGCGCCGGGGAATTCATGTAAAGAGTTTAAACAGAGTGTTGGGAAGCGAGTTCGACTACATG
>JAJOOR010014574.1:0-17815 GCA_036250505.1 Solanum acaule
GGTATTGAATTGGAACTGGGCCGGCTGAAAAAAGGCCCAAAACTTTGGTCAAATGGGTTTAAGGTGGGGTAGAAGGGTTGGCTATGTTTGTAATAAAAGACTAGGTTTTGAATTGAGGATTTGGCCAAATAAATTGTAATTATGGCCAATTGAATTTAAGAGATAGCCGAATTGAATTAGTTAGTAAATTCGGCTAAACAAGATGAATTAACATTAATTAACTAACGAGCTTCCTAATCTTAATAAGATAAAATAATTAACTTAATTGTAAACTAATAACTTGAAAATATAAGTACTAATTAACTAAATCAATTAACCAACTATTTAAGCAAAACTAAAATATATTTTGAGATGATTTTCGAATATTAATAAAATGTAATAAATATATACAAAATTATATATCATATATATATTAGTTAAAATTATTAGGAGAGAAAAAAAAATGAAATTACTCAAAATGACTCGGAAAATATTTAAATTTTATATAGTCAACTATTTCAAATCATTGGGAATTTAAGAAGCTCGATGATTAATTTATATTCGGGGAGGGTCAAAATTGGGTGTCAACACTTGTAACCATTCTTTATTTTAAACTTATTTAAAATAAATATAAATTAATTTACATTTGACATTTTTGACCCTTCTATATATTAATTTCTTCATATTAATAAATATTATTTAAAATAAATAACTCATTTAACAAATACTTTAAAAAGTAAATGATCACAAATACATTAATACTATTTTATATATATATTTATATTTATTAAACAAAGATCAAAGTTTTCATTCAAGCTGACCCATCATTTTCACCAAATATTATCTATATTCGATTTTTAGATCACATCAAACCATAAGACCTAAACTAAATACTTAGGATGAAAAACATAATTATTAAGTAGACAAAAGGAGTATTTTATATGTGATGTAGAATCAAAATACACAAAATAAGAATACTTAGTCTGCATTAGCAATGATATGAGATTTGAAGAAGAATACCTAATTCGCTTGCTTTTGCAGGGAAGATGGTTGACTCTTGCGAAGAAGAATGGAGAAAAATTGAACAAAACTGATAAATTGGAAGTTTGAAGAGAAGAGGACTTTTAATTCTTAAGAAAATTTATTTTGCTGATTTATTTTTAAAGTATTTGTTAAATGAGTTATTTTTTTAATATAATATTTATTAATATGAAGAAATTAATATATAGAAGGGTAAAATTGTCAAATCTAAATTAATTTGTATTTATTTTAAATAGGCTTAAAGAATGGTTACAAGAAAATGAAAATAAGAAAGGTAGACGTAATATAGTAAACCACAAGGGAGGTGAGTGTTATAGAGCGAAACCTGGAGGGAGGTCTCTGAAATTATCCCTATAATTATTTATGAAAAACTAATAGCAAATATATAAATAATTTAAAATTTTAGGTGTATGATTTATCACCTTGGTTTGGTTATTTTTAATAAAATCGATCAAAATCAAACCAAATATTATCTATTTTTAAAATTTAAAATCAAACCTAACAAATTATCATATTTTAAATCAATTTTAGACTATTTTTAATTTGATTTGATTTTTCACCAAATCGTGAACGATCCTACTTCTACATATGGATATATCCACCCACAGCTAAGATACTGTATAGTAGTAGATAAGAGATAAGAAAGTTCATCTTGGAATTTCATATAATTAAGTAAAACAAGGAATATTCATGGTGGATTTTTCCAAAGATATCCTCCAATTTCTTGAACCAAAATATTCTTATAAATTAAATCAAACTTTATTTTATTCCATACATATTATATATGTTCATAAATGAAGTGGTAAGGGTTTGTTAAACTGTCCACTTACACAACATGGTTAATTTATTTAAAGTTTGTTTAAACTTAGATGCTTCCACCGAAAGAAGAAGATGACCGTCAATGTTGCATCCTTCTATCCGCATCTGTTTTTGGAATTTTTACCAAACAGTATATTCCCATTGACTATGAAGCTATTTTTGATCTGCATGACCTGTTCAAAAATACCTTCATAGTCAATGGGAGTTTTACACCCACAAGGTTACCAATTATCTCCTCAATGGAATATATGCCATTTCTCCATATAATTTGTTATTATTTCATAAAAAAAAATTTAACAAACATTTCAAATTTTTAAATACTAGAAAAAGGGTATTTGAGCCAAATTTTATGAGTATTTGGGAATTTTTAAAAATTAGCTTAAATATTTATATTTTATAAAAATATCTACTTATAGTTTTTGGACTAAATTTTAGTCTTAGTTCATTGTATAAAATTTATACAGTTATATATATGTATTATACAATTTTTATCTGAACTTGCTCTACAAATTCACTTCCAATTATAAGTAGTAATAGTAGTTTCTAGTATCCAAATGATTGGTATTTTCTTTCTATTTTATTACTTTTTTTTTTCTTCAGATTCATATTAATTGTGTTTGTTGTTATACTTTTCACCGAAAAATGTTCATTATAAAATAATAATTCAAACTTTTGGATATTTTAGTAGTTTTTAAATCACTTTTTTTAAAAAGTCAAATTATTTCTTTCAAAATCTATAGCTAAGCAACTTCATCCAAAAAGAACTTACCAAAATTATTTAAAAATCTATGTTCAAATGCTAGCTAAATCTCTCTCGCCCGGAAACCAATCCATTGAGAGTTCTCCCAACGAGCAGAAAGATAAATTGAAGTTTCTATCTGAAAACCAGCGGAAGCTCCGGGTAGATTTATTCCACCAGCTGCAGCAGCTGTCGATCTTTTCTAACAATAGACATCACAAACAATATAGTCCTCTCATGAATTTCCTAATAATTGATCACAATAATGTTCATTTTTCTCCTTTCCTTTATTATTTAGTTAAGGTCTTCAATTGTTTTGCTTTTTCCTGGAGAAGAGTGATCAAACACTTGTCTAAGCAGAATCTCCTATGATAAGAATTTACAGTTTGGTCCTTGTATTATATGGTTATACCATCTCCTTTGCTTAACTTTCTTCTTTATTTTGAAATATTCCTTTCCTATATCTTTTTGGTTTGAGAAAGCGTGCTATTGAATTATTCAGCTAAAGTAAATGGAACTAATACGCTTTATCCTAAAATTGAAGGACCAAAAGTGCAATTTATAAGAAAAAATCTTCCACGAGTCTTGTCCAGCCTTGTATATAAAGGACATTGTCCTTAATAAACATCACCACAAAGTTTCTTCATAAACATCTACACTTCTTCTCTTTCCAAAACAGGCAAAAAAAGTATCAAAATGGCACGACAAAGAGATCTTGCCCAAATAGGCTCAGAAGGCTTTGCTCTAATTGATGAATACTTTGGTAAAAAGAGGATCAATAGACCTCCCATCACCATGCCCCACAATATGGCAGCCGGCACCAATACCACATTTCGTGTGTCACAACAGAGCTGCAACTATCGCTACAATATTTCACCGGGATATCCTATTTTCGAGATAAATATTCCCTCCACTAGAAGAGAAGCTATGATCACTACTCCAACACCACCGGTGGCTTTAAATAGTTATGAGGCAGCTCAGTTGCATGATGGTATATATCTTGCCAATTATTCTAACAAACGCCAAATGCGCATGGCTTACTAGGTAGTTAGTGCTGCTTCTATATGTAGAAAATACTAGTTAATCAGGCTACCTACGCATGTAAGTCGTGGTTTTTCTCTTGGTATAATTTGTAGCAAAACCATGGTTATATGTATGTATGTGTTGTATTCTCAATTGTAATAAAAGCACTCCTTGTATATGTATCTCTATAATCTTATATATTATGTACACACACACACACATATATATATATATATGACATAACACATAAACATGATCTTTAACTTGGCGTCAGCTAACAATTATGATCTTTAACTTGGCGTCAGCTAACAATTATGACCTTTAACTTTGGATGTGCACAAGTAGACACTTAAACTTGTATGAAATTGAACAAATAGACATATTCTTTCTACATGACACCTTACATGGCTATTTTGTGTTCTACGTGGCATTCTATGTGTATTATGCCATGTAGGACACATGTGTCTACTTGTTCAATTTTATATAAGTTTAAGTGTCTACTTGTGCACACTCAAAGTTGAAGGTCATAGTTGTCCATTGAAGCCAAGTTAAGGGTCATGTTTATGTATTATGCATATATATATATACTAATTACTTACCTGCATAAATATATTATTCTCTTGTACTAATTTATAAGACATATTTTTTCTTTTACTCAGTCTCATAAAAGATGACATAGTTTCTTATTTGACAAATATTTTTTTTTGGTTGAAAAAGGAGTTAATTTATTTATATATAGTATGCATCCATACAATCCAGGTGGCTAGAAGCATTACGATCAGCTTGAATACTAGGCAAATTAGCTACTAAGTCTGTACTATCCGAGGATGGAGGAGGCATGTCAAAGGTCTGAAAATTTTCTCCCTTCTTTTCAGCATCTATATTATTCGTGCTGAACAAAGAAGTAGTTGGCCGCTCCATGTTACAAAAAACCGGAATACTTACTACATTATCAACTAGAGTTAAACTAATCGGTAATGAAGGTGGCATGTCATGCCTAATAAAGGTTACTCCCTCCTTGTCCGCATCAATATTCTTCATGATGAACATGGATGGGGCTAACCATTCCACAAAATCTATGTTTTCCTTTAGCTTAACCGCTTCTTTCGCTAATCTATCAGCCACCTGGTTCTGCTCCCTGCGTCTAAGGGTGATCTGAGGGTTCGCCAGCCTCTGGAGCAATGCCCTGCATTCAATGATTATGTTAGAAAAAGAATCGTTCCCTTCGTAAATCAACACAAGGGTGTCTGATGAGTCTGTTTCTATTTGAAGTGGTGTTAACTTGTGTCTATCTGCCATTCTTAATCCCATTAGGAGAGCTAAAATTTCAGCGTGGAGCGCATTCATAACGTTTGTTTTTGCTGAGAACCCTGTTATCCATGAACCCCTAGTATCCCGTAAAACTCCTCCTGCTCCCTCCTTCCTCGTGAGATAATTAAAAGAACCATCCGTGTTTAGTTTAAAGCCCGTTTCTGGCGCCACCCACTTTAGATTAGTTCTAGTCTTATTTCCAACATTGTCCTTCAAACCTAGGTAGAAGAACTCTAAAGCTCTGCCTAGCGGTAAGGAAGTTAAGATGTCGTCTTTCTTTCCATTATGGAAATTATAGTTCCTGTTCAACCAGATGCTCCATACATAGTAAGGAAAAGCATAATTACAGTCAATGTTATGGTGTATGGTAAAATTCTTAATTTTCCTAATGGTAGAGAGCCAGTCTGTTTCTCTCTTGTCCAGGATAGGTTTTAATTGATCGACTAGGCCTAATTTTTCCCAAAGTTTTAATGCTTTGGGGCAGGCATTCTACAAATATATGTGTATCGGTTTCTACATCTCCACATATAGGACAGTTTGGACTAATGTTGATCCCAATCGCGTGTAGATGATGGCTTGTCGGTAGTCTCCTGTGATTGCTAAGCTAGAGGAAGAATTTAATTTTGTTCGGGCACTGAAGTTTCCAGATCCAGTTAAATTCCTTGTTGGAAGTAACTTTATGTTTTGATTTTCCCTTAATATGATGATACATTGAGGATGTGGTGAAGGACCCATTAGCTGTAAGTGCCCAAGAAGGCTTATCTTTTGTATTTGGGATATGGGGGATGTTAATTTGATTAATATTATAAATGACACTTTGTGGTAAAGGGTAAGGAATATTCTCAAGCTTCCACTGCCCCCTTGTAATGACTGAATTAACTAACCTCTCCGATTCTTCCATAGGAAGGGGGCCACTAAACATGTTTCTTAGCGTCGTGGAGTTAGGGATCCATGAATCCGTCCAAAAATTTATTTGTTTTCCTTCCCTGACTAGCCAATGAGTGCATTCTTTGCTCTCTTCCCATCCGTTTATAATGTTTTTCCAGTAGGAACTTTTTTGTTTTTTATGGTTTGAGTTATTCCTTAGACCATTTGATTTTGTATAAATGTCTAGGAGCGTTTTTGCCCATAGGGCATTTGGGTTTTTAAATAACCTCCATGCTAGTCTTGCTAACATGGCTCTATTTTTTATGCTACATCTTTGGACTCCTAGACCACCATCTTTTTTGCTTGTCGTAACTAAGTTCCAATTAATGGGGTGAAGCTTTTTTTTAATATCCGTGGACCCCCAGATAAAATTACGCTGGATATCCACCCTTTTCGTGATACAAGCAGGCAGCTTAGTTAGTTGCATTATATACGTTGGGATGCTATTAAGGGATGATTTTGCTAGCGCGGTTCTACCCGCTATGTTCAAGAATTTCGTTTTCCAACTAGCTAACTTTGACTGCATATTATCTATAATGAATTGGAAATCCCTAGTTGTGGGCTTTTGGTGAAAAATAGGGAACCCAAGGTACTTCCCAAAGTTGCTACTTTCTTGGATTCCTATAGCTGCCGATAGGGATTGTTTGAGTGAGTTACTACAATTATTAGAGAAAATTATTTTTGATTTAGCATGGTTTATACTCTGTCCACTCATACAGCAGAAATCTTGCATTGTGGTTTTTATTGCCAAGCAAGTTTCAAGTTCTGCTTTTCCTAGAAGTACTAGATCGTCTGCAAAGAATAGATGGGACAGTTTAGGTCCCTTTCCTGCGATTCGTACAGGTTTCCACACTTTCTGGAGTACTTGGCTATTAATTCTCCTTGCAAGTACCTCCATACACATAATGAATAAGTAAGGGGACCTAGGGTCCCCTTGCCTAATTCCTCTGTTTGGTGTAATATATTTTGTTGTAGTACCGTTAATTAAGATTGCAATCTTACTAGAAGATATGCAAGACATTATGAGGTTTATGATCTTTAGGGGAAAATTGAAAAAATGCAGGGTATATTTCACAAAAGACCATTCTAACTTGTCAAAGGCCTTCTCTAGGTCTATCTTTAATATCATATTTCCGTACTGACCCTTCATTTTTTTAAAGTGATTTAGAATCTCCTGAACAATAATAACGTTATCGATAGCCTGCCTATTCTTAAGGAAACTTGCCTGGCAGGGGCCAATAATTTTGTTAAGAATAGGTTTAATTCTGTTAACTATGATTTTAGTAATTATCTTGTAGGTGGTATTACAAAGGCTAATGGGTCTAAAATCTTTAAGGTTTGAAGCATTCTTCTTTTTAGGTATAAGGCACACATTTGTGCTGTTAATTTCTGGGTTGATGCATTCATCTGCCCATGTTTTATTACAGAATTCTATTACCGAATGTCCTACTGTTAAGCAGTATTTTTGGTAAAAGAAAGGATGGACACCGTTTGGCCCAGGCGTCTTATGTGGCTTGAAAGAGAAGACTGCCAGTGCAATTTCTCCTTCACTTAAGGTGTCACCCATAGAGGTAAGATCTTCTTTGGATAAAGAATGGTCTTGAGTTACAAAGCATCTAGGGGAGTGGTTATGGTTAGAGTTAAACAAGTTGGCAAAGTAAGAGGTGGTGAACTTTAGGATGTCATTTTGATTGCTTAACCAGCTGCCGTCGTCTATTTGTAAGGACAAGATTTTATTTCTTCTACGGCGATTTAGGGTTGTAGAGTGGAAGAACTTAGTATTTGCATCACCTTGTGCTAACCAATTTATTCGGGACCTGAGCTTCCAATATTCTTCCTCTCTTTTTAAGATTTCATTGTATTCGATTATAAGTCTATTTTCTAGGTCTAGGAGGAAGTTGCTACCAGGGTAGTTTGGAGAGGATTGAATTCTCTGTAGCCTTCCCAGCAGCCTCCTTTTTGTTTGGAAAATATCACCAAATATTGATTTGGCCCATCCTGTTACCTCCGATTCGAAACTTGACAACGCCCCCAAAAGGCTTTTATTTTTATCCCATGCTTGTTTCACAATTTTAATAAAATCCGGATGTGACGTCCACATAGTCTCTAGTCGAAAGGGTTTGGCCCAAGTGTTCCTACATTACTGAACATATTCATTAAAAGGGGACAATGGTCAGAGTGGGTCCGAGGTAAGTGTTGCACTTGGGCATTTGGATAACTCAGTAACCATTCGTTATTAGCTAAGAACCGATCTAATCTTTCAAAAATTAAAGAGCTTCTAAGGACACTACACATTACATAAATTGAGATCCATACATATATATATATATATATATCATGCGTACACCACTGCCGTCAAAACCTTTTCGAGTTTTTTCAAAAATTGTATTTTCTTCATTGTCACTATTTTAGAAATATTTTTTTTTATTTTTACTTGTCATTAATAACTGTAATGACCTGTTCCCGTCATTATAGAAATGCCAACGGGGAAAATTTGAGGCCAGAAAACTTTTTCGTGGTATTTGGATTTTCCCAACCTTGTCCAGATTTGGACGAAATTGGAGTCTTTGAGGTGTAGGAAATATGGTAACAATCGGGTGAATCATTTATGATTTTGATTACATGAGTAGTTAGATAACTCGTTAAAAAATCCGTACGACTTTATGGAATTGAATTCGGGCGAGTAGAACTCTCGGAATCGATCTTGGCGTAATGGGTATTTTCTGAGCGTCGTTGGTTAGAGGTGTGTTGTGAAATAGGAATTTTGGAATTCTTGAATTAGCTCTCTGTCTAGCGTAACCTGCATTGGCGCCGCTTTTTGCCGCTTTGGTGGGGCGGCTACAGCGGGGTGACGGCCGCTGTGGCGGGCTCGACGCGAATTACATCGTTAATAAACCACCTAAACGACCTCATTATGCACTTTTCGAATTTTAGAACTAAGGAACAAACCCCAGACGACTCCTACTCATTTTTCACCATTCTTGAGGCTAAAGGTAAGCTTTTCACTCCCCGAATCTATTTTTCGATCCGTAGAACGTAATAGAATGGGTGAATATTGATGGGGGAGGGTTTTGTTATAAATTCTATGGTGGAAACAACCCTAAATTGGATAATTGAGATCATAGGTATGATCTAGGATTCATAGAATTGTTATAGATTCGGGTAATTAGTGATTGTTTATTGATTCCCGTATTATATTGATTGTTTGTAGACCAAGAACAAGAGGAATGAATCCGGAAAGGGAAAGATCAAGTTTCTTAGGGTTTCAAGCTTAATTCGAGGTAGGTGATGATTGTGATTCTATGATTGTGTGATGTATGCTTGTTCTTGTTTCATTATGATACTTGTATATGTATGAATGTTGCAATGTTGATCACACTTGTTGTAAATGAGATAGATGAATGATAATTTCCATGAAATCATGACTTAAATGTATGATCTTGATGATATACTTGTGATTGTGATTGTGGTGTGTTGAATGGATCGGTTGCCACGTTCCGGCATAACTAACTTGGATCGGTTGCCACGTTCCGGCATAACTAACTTGGATCGGTTGCCACGTTCCGGCATAACTATGTGATCGGTTGCCACGTTCCGGCATAATTATGGGATCGAATACCACGTTCCGATATGCTAACTGTTTAGGTTTGAGTTCCATGAGAGGACCAATGATTTGATATAAAATGTGAAGTTGTTCGTTGTTCGTAAATGTTGATAATATTGTATATGTTGATATATATATGCATGTGATTATAATGTGTCTTGACTTGCTTATGTTGCACTTAGTGGGATAGCCGTGTGATCCTACCAGTACACTGTGGTTGTGCACTAATACTGCACTTACTCTTATTTTTGTTGAGTACATGGCATCTTCAAGCGGCTACTGACAGACCTCGCATATGAGATCAATGATCGTCACTTCGAATTCAAGGGTGAGCCAATTCATCCGGGCTGCCATGGAATTCTCTTTCGTCTATGTCCACCATTTCCGGACTTAGACATTTGTTTTAGTTAGTTCATTAGTATGGGGTTGTATCCCTTCTTGTTTAGACTTGGTTCATTGTTAGATGTTTTGGTACATTGACTTTCAGGTTCTAGGTTAATTCTTCCGCATTGTTAGTTGTTAGATCTTTTGTTGAAGTTTATGGGAACTTCAGTTTTTAGCTATTATTTCTGCTTTCATGTACTTAAGTGCCTTAGTTTTTGGTTTAGTTGCAGGTTGAGTTGTAGTAGTGGTTCTCCCACCGGAGAGTTAGTGTGGATGTCAATTACGACGGTCTGGATCGTGACAATAACACATTAGATAAAGATAATTATTTGTTTTTCATATTCTTTTACCTTTAGCTTTAGTTACTTATTCGTCAAATTATATTTTAAAATATTATATTAAATATCAATAAATATAAGATGCGCAATGTTGAAAGTAAACAAACAAAAATAAATAGAGGGAGTAATTATTCGAAAGACTTGTTTCCTTGTCACTATTGCTATTTTAATTTCTGTTTCTTACTCTTTAATTATTTCTTAAAATCTTTCTTTTGGAGCTCCCATCTTTTATTTTTTTTCTTTCTAGGTGATTCAAATTCACACCCTTATTATTAGAGAGATAGATAATATGTTTATCATCTGAACAATTCTTTTTCTTTCTTTCTATTTTAATTTATTAAAGGGAGAATGTCATTTTTTATATTTAGTAACTTCTAAATTTCAATAACTCACATGTATGTAACATTTAAAGCCTCAAAATTCAAAGGACATGTTGATATATTAAATACACCCTTAATTTAAAATTACGAGATTAAAAAATTTATTGTACTTTATCAAACTCTATATATCTAGTCACATTAAGACACACAAAATAAAATAAAAAGAATATTATTCCCACAGGGATGTAAATTCACTGTATTCAAGTCTAGAGAAGCTTCATTTTAGTAAACTAGACTAGACCAATAAGTGAAGAATCCAGTATATGTACTTCTCACCGAAAGAAGAATGAGTCAATATGCTGCATTTTTATTCGGGAAAAGGCATAAATTTACTCTTGAATTTGTCTCGAAAAGTTAGTTACACGCTTAAACTATCATGACGATTTATTACACACCTGTACTATTTAAAAATAATTTTTTTACCCCTAAAACTGACGTGGCAAAAAAAAAAGCATGTTTGATAGTAAATAAAGTAAAAGATAAAAAATTAAAAACCTCTTTCTACTACCACCCTACCCCCAGTCTCCACCCCCACCCCACACCTCTTCTTCTTCACACGCAACCGTCTTCTTCTTTTTGGTAATAGAGGTGTGTAATAGGTCACCACATTAATTTAAGTGTGTAATTGATTTTTTGGAACAAATTCAAAGGTGAATTTATGACTCTTTCCTTTTTATCCACATATGTTGTTGTCAATAAACCAATTATAGGACCAATTGAAATATTATTACTCTTCTAGTATCTTTTATAACAATAGACTATATATGTAAATTTGGATTATTCGTATCAATTATTCCTTCCTTTCTTGGAAATTCTTTGATTTAGGTATTTAAGTCTTCTACGTTTCCCTAACTCAACTTTCTATCTTCGTTTTTTTCAAAAAGATTTGGTAAAATATAGAGCATATTTAGTGCTAAAAAGCATTATTAAGTGTTGAAATGGATTTTTATAAATAGATAAAAAGAAATTGGATAGAAATGTACGTTGAAACTGAGAGTGATTAGTTTGGTAAAAAAAAAAGTATTAGTAATTAGTTTTTCTGTTAAAATGACTTTTATGTTATGAAATTTATTTATAAGAATTATAAATTAAAAAGTATTTATACAAGGGACAGAGCAAACAACGAAAATGGAATGGAGAAGGAGTTATGAATTTTATTTTAAGAACGATATGTTTAGAAATGGAAAAAATATTATATCAAAATAGTAAAAGTTTGATCAAACTAGAAGTGCTTATAAGAAAAAAAAAATCAATAAGATGAATGTGATTACAAGTGAAAATATAATCTACCCAACTCATTAAAGTTTAAAAAGGTTCAACTAGATCCAATAAATTCATAAAGAAGGTATGAATCATCAAGTGTTGTTGGATAGGTTTGAAGAAGAAGACGAGAAAAATACTTCAAGTTATTTTTGATGGGCAATCAATCTTTTTTAATTCATGCTTTAGTAATAGAAAGTTTGAGGTTGGTAACTCAACTTTCTTCTTGATTGACATATTTTTACATTATTTAAGCATCCTCATTTGTAATATCATCATGGAGTGTATTACAAACTCTGTGATGATCAGAAAAGAAAAAAAAACATGATTCTACATAGAAAATGAAGGAAATTTTATTTGGTTGGTAATATTTCCATATATTTTGTATCTTAGAATAGACTTATTCGCCGGAACAAACTATGTATAAATTAGGAGGCTTTTGTATGAATGAATATAAACAAGATTTTTTCACGATTGTTTTTATTATGATATCATAGCCAAATAGTACTCACGACTATGATTCTATACACAACTGTAATCATAGTCCAATACAAAGTGCATCCTTCGTGGGTTCGCTATTAAGGTCTTGCCAGCAAGCCATATGTGTCATATCTTGACTCGAGTCAGGGGAACCACTGCATGACATTCCAACTGACTACCAAATGCAAATGATGCCACAATGTGGGTACTCCATAATCATCGAGCTTACTATGAATTGTCTGATCTCAAACAATCAATACTTTCCCATTATTAAAGGTAGCTTTTATCAATAACTTGCGGGTTAAGCTCAACCCACACCGCCCCATTGCCATCCCTACGGCTACGATAAATCCCTAGTAGTCAATCAAAAACTCAAAATCCAAAAACGGTCAATACACTAAAAACATAACTATGCGGAAGTAATATAAGTACAAGAGTGGACCCATAGCATAGTTATGCACAATATAGTACAAAATATACATTAAGGTCCCTAAAGTGACCAAGAAAGATGAATTTACATAAAAGCCAAATTTGGAAATGGTATCAAGAACATCTAAGTACAAAAAGGGACTATATACAACAGTTCTGTCAAATTAAAATACAAAATATATAGATAATACAAAAGAGGGAAAATAATAAATCCCCGAACGCCAAGAGGTCACTACAATCCAAGAACGACAACCTCAGCGATTCGAAATCAGCAGAGGTGGCTCGTTCTAAGTGCACAATAGAAAAAAGATGTAGAAGTCTAGTATGAGTACCAAAATATAGGGTACTCAGTAGGCATCATAGGTCGATCAAACTTAGATAGAAACTATATAAATAAAAGAGGCACGATAGTGCTAGCACTACGAATATAGCAGCTAACTAAAAAACATATACACCATTATTGACAATGGAGATAATAATAAAAACAAACATTCGACACCCAATACAAGTCATTCACAAATAAACCTATAATGTAAGATGATGCAATGCATATGTGATCAAATCATATGACATAAATTTTTAACTTTTCACTAAAAAAACGTCATAGTGTTTATTTAATTATTCGGTGGAGGAGGAGGATGATGATGATAACGACGATGATGATGTAATTAGCTCAATTAAAACCAATTTGATGATTTTTTTCCTTAAAAGATATTAGCATCAATCAAGTGATGGGCCCAAAGGTATATTGATAACAGCCTCAGTGTATAAGCTCCTAACGAAAAACAAGTCCATAGAAAAACAAAAGCCTAGAAACTTCACTTGGCTATGGTCTCTACAATGCCCAAATAAAATAAAATATTTTCTCTGGCAATGTCAGCATGGAAGACTCCCAACGCGAAGCTACCTACCATTGGTGGGAATAGATATTAGTATTTTATGTCATCTCTGTAATAAATCAGAAATTGTCACGCCCCGAGGCTACCCCTAGACGTCACACGGGACCTAGAATCACGAGTGTCCCCAAGCTAACCTTGAATCTGGCATATATCAAACATACTGAGAATAACTAAGTAAAATATGTACTATGCGGAAGCTAAAAATAGTGGATATCTGAAATGGAAAAACCCCAATTAGTTTGAATATATAAAATATACTCAGAGTTTAATGATAACGGAAACAACCACTTAACAACTCAAGCTGAATCTACTACTATGTCTGAAATCCTCTAACTGAGTTAAGTTGCTGGGACATGCCCCATCTAACTCGAACAAAACTGAAAACTGAAAGTAAACACTGAAATAGAAAGCATGTTTATTGTCCTCGAAGTATGAGGACTCACCAGTGAAGCTACTGAAGTTGAATTGGGAATCGAACTAAGCGTGATCTGGATACTGAATGCCTGAACCTACACCATGAAACAATGTAGCGCAAAGTATGTGTTAGTACTTGGAATGTACTAAGCATGCAAGCTATAAATATGCCAAGCTGAACAAAGTATATGAGCTGAACAATGCATAAATAATCAATGATATAATCTGAACAAGGATATAGATATGTACTAAAGTATAACTGAAAGGTAAACTGGATGCAATTATCAAGTACTAATCATGAAGACAATATGTTGAACTATATACTGAAGTAACTATTGAAAAGTTGGTCAATGCACTGAAAGTCTGACTATAGGAGCTACTATTAACCGACATAAAACACGTAAGCTAAACGTGAAGTCCGATGTATACACCCTATCGAGAGGATCCCATATACCTTGCCAGGGGTATAGAGGCATGATTGTGGCGTGATCACTAAAATTGATGCCCAACATAGGAGACTTATAAACCTACGCGGACACAAAGTTTTAGGACTTTTAGGGTACGTTGAACCCTAGTCCAATTCGGTGCTAAGTACACTCCCATATGAATATTCATGAAGCTAAAATGCACTAAATATGAATAGCTCAAAAACTGACATGCTAACTGAGAATGCAACATTTATATTCTAAGAATATGACATTTGAAATCTGAAGCATGAATTTCTGTCTGACTGGCCTAGCAAGTATAATTCATGAACTAGGATAAATTTACACAAACTAGGGTTCTGAGTTCTATGCAAGGAATTGTACTAAATTGTCAAGAAACAAGTCATTTAGATCAAAAGAACCATAATCACAATATATCTTGAAAATCTAGAAACCCTAGGTTTTAACTGTTTATCAGTATTTGAAGAACTAACTAAATTATAAGGACCTAATGGGTGAAAGGAACCCACAGTGGGAATCCTACATACCTGGTGACGAAATCTATGGAGAAATACTTTGGATTTTGGGGATGAACTTAGAAGAATACTGCTGCTTGTTCTTGAAAAAAACTGACACCTCTTTCTCTTCTTTTCATTCTAACTTGGATGATTTTTGGAGAATGAGGGTCTTGGATATGTCTGACTAGATTATTAGGCTTATACTGAGTAAAACAACGTAATTTAGGCATCAAACGACGTAGTTTAAGTGCCCCAACGCATAAGGAAAGGACAAAAATGACCTTGACTTAAAGCTGACGAAGTACCACGCTCGCGAGGGGACTGACGGGCCGTCGTTTGAACCACTGCCCGTCAACTGGGTCATGGTTCGTGGCCTTCCCAATAGGGCTTCACTTAAACAAGCATAACGTTTTATTCTGATCTTGGATTTTAGCAAACTCGGTGGAGTTGGAAAGAAGATTCAATTATCTTTAATTTGATAGGTCATGGGCCACCCAATTTATTTTGTGCTAAAAGATATGACCGCTTGAATTTGACCCAAAAGCCATTTCCCTCTAAATAGCTGTTGATCCTCACCTGCGGCCATACCTACGTTCTGTAGGTCTAACCACGGACCGTACTGGTCAGCCGTGGATGGGATGAGAGATCCCTAAGTCAGGAGCCAATGACTGGACTCTACCTACGGTTCGTGGTCTGACACACGGTCCGTCGGTGGCTTTCATTGGTTCTGACACCAGATCCTGGAAAACTGCATTTTCCATCTTCTCAAATCAGAGGTGTTACAATATCTCTTCCTTGGTAACATTCGTCCTCGAATGAATTCTAAACAAGTTGAGTATGGAGGGAAGGAACTGCAATCCCTACCACTAAGTCCTAGAAACTGATATCTAACTAAACTGAGTTCCATGAACATGCAAATACGTTGAAGTGCAAGTATAACTGAGGGAACAAGATACTAAATTACTTTAGAGTAAATTAAAAGATTGGAGAGGAACCAGTACCTCAAGCTAAAATGGAATCGAAAGGAAATAGGTGATGATACTTGGCCATCATGGTTGCTTCCGCTTCTGAAGTAGCTCTATTTACAGACCGACTCCTTCACAAAACCTTCACTGAAGCAACTTCCTTATTTCTCAACCCACGAACCTGACGGTCAAGAATATCAACTGGAACCTATTCATAAGTGAGACTATCCTTCACAGCCACACTCACTAATGGTACTATCGATGCCGGATCACCCACACATTTCTTCAACAAGGAAATGTGAAAGACTGGATGAACCGCTGTTATTTTTACTGGCAACTCTAACTCATAAGTCACATTACCAACCCTTTTCAGGATTCTTTAAGGACCTACATATCTAGGACTGAGCTTCCCTTTCTTGCCAAATCTTATCACCCCTTTCATAAGTGAAACCTTCAGGAAAACCCAATCATTGATTTCAAACTCTAAGTCCCTTCTCCTTATATCTGCATAGGACTTTTGACGACTCTGTGTTGTCTTTAATCTATCTCGAATAAGCTGAACTTTCTCCATAGCCTCATGAACCGAATCTGGCCCAATCAAGGCAGCTTCACCTACTTCAAACCAACCAATCGGGGACCTGTATCTACGCCAATATAGTGCCTCATACGGAGCCATCTGAATAGTGGAATGGAAATTATTATTATAGGCGAACTCTATGAGAGGTAGGTGATCAACCCAATTACCCTTGTAATTGATCATGCAAGCTGTCAACATGTCCTCTAAGGTCTAAATGGTATGCTCTGCTTGACCATCCGTCTACGGATGAAATGTTGTACTGAGATTTACCTGAGTACCAAGACCTTTCTGAAATGATTTCTAGAAATGAGAGGTAAATTGAGGACCTCTATTTGAGTTAATAGACAACGGAACCCCAAGTAACCTTACTATCTCATTGATGTAGAGTTTGGCGTAGTCTTTCGCTGAATCTATAGCCTTGACAACCAAGAAGTAAGCGAACTTAGTGATTTTGTCCACTATCACCCAAATGGAGTCATGTTGTCTGCGAGTACGAGGTAAACCCATTGTAACATCCGACAATTTGAAATAGCTACGAAGAGGCTTAGAATTGGAATTAACTATTTTTGGAAGGAATTCAAAAATCTGGAAATTTGGCTAAGTGTGGGAAATCAGTGAGTTTTGGCCAACTTTGAGCAGACATATCTCTTAGCTCCGGATGATTTTGGAGTAGTTCTAGTTATGTTTGTGAAGCTCGTGGAATGGTCTTTCCAACGCCACCGAGTTTGCTCGATTCCGAGTTCGTATGAGTGAGTTATACCCTTTGGAAGTTGGGTAGTTGGCAGGGAATCCGTCCGGAAATTTGTAAGGGTATTTTGGTCTTTTCCCTAGCCTTTTATTGTGGTTATATAAATGTGTTAGGCTGATTATTTTGATCAGTTTTACCATTTTAAAAGAAGTGAGAGTGAGGGTTTTGAGAGAAGAAGAAGAGAAGAAGAAGAGAAGAAGAGAAGAAGAAGAGAAGAATAGGAGATCAAGCAAGAAGATCGTCGTGGTATCGTCGGGAGTGATCCCTATTAAGGTATGTGAGCTTTTAGTGTTGGGTGATCCTTTCCCCCACACGCCAAACTCAATTTTATTATTGAGAAAAGATTGATTGTGTTTGTTGAAGTTGTTGGTTGTATTTGTTGAAGTTTGTGGTTGTGTTGGTTGAAGTTTGTGGTTGTGTTGTTGAAGTTTCTTGTTGGTTTGGTGTATGTTTCCGTTGGTGTTTTTGAGTTGAATCTATGGTATATTGAGGGTTTTAATGATTCTAAGTGATTTGGGGAAGAAACCATTCGATTTTAGGTGAAATAAGGTGAGA
>JAJOOR010014575.1:0-14584 GCA_036250505.1 Solanum acaule
TATTGTTATCTTGTATTTAAATTATCATATCATGTATTGTATTTATAAATTAAATTTTTTCATCTTGCCATTTTAATTTTGCGTATTCTTTATAATGAAAATTAATAATAAAATAAAATTTTATTATTCACGAAAATTAGAAAAAAAATTAAAATACTATTAATTTGAAATTAAAATAGTATATATTAAATAATATTTAAAAATATTATATTATATTTAAAAAAGAATTATGCATATTTGATATTTAACTAATAGAATTATATGTAAAATAATATGTTAATTAGAAAGTAATAGAAATAATAATAAAATAATGAAAAAGTGGAATAGAGGGTGATTTGGAGGTGGGTTGGAGTGCCCATTCTCTATTTTACTCTCCAAATATAGAGTGTGGAGAGTAAAATAGAGGTGGGTTGGAGATGGTCTAAGTTCAGTAATGCATCACACAAGGTAGATGAACACATGCCATTAATAAGGTTGTAATGGACGTCCATGAAATATTTCGGCCAAAATAAGTTGGGATCACGTATCACCAAAAATTAATGGACTATAGCACACGAAAATCTATAAATTTAGTTTTTCTTGCTTTGGGGCTCGTTTGAACTTGAAAATGCGTTTGTTTGCCCCTCGGGACCAACTCATGCATTAATAAGGTCGAAATGGACGTTCATGAAAAATTTCGGCCAAAAACAAGTCGGGGTCACGTATTAACAAAAAATCATGGACATAGCACACGAAAAATGGTAAATTCGGGTTTTTCCGCATTAGGGCTCTTTTGAACTTGAAAATGCATATGTTTGCCCCTCAGGACCAATTGATCCATTAATAAGGTCGTAAAGGACGTCCATAAAAATGTTTGGCCAAAAACAAGTCAGGATCACGTAACACAAAAATCTCATGGACAATAGCTCATAAAAAATAGTAAATTCGGTCTTTCTCGCATTGGGGCTCTTTTAAACTTGATAATGTGTTTGTTTGCCCCTGGTGACCAACTGAATCAATAATAAGGTCGTAACGGACGTCCATAAAAAATTTCGGTCAAAAATAAATCAGGATCACATATCACCAAAAATCTATTGAGTATAGCACACGAAAATAGTAAATTCAGTCTTTTTCGGATTAGGACTCTTTTAAACTTGAAAATGCGTCTGTTTGCCCCTCGGGACCAATTGACTCCATTAATAAGGTCGTAACGGACATTCATAAAAAATTTCAGGCAAAAACAAGTCGGGATCACGTATCACCAAAAATTCATGGACTATAGCACACGAAAAATGGTAAATTCGATCTTTCCCGCATTGGGGCTCTTTTGAACTTGAAAATACGTCTGTTATCCCCTCATGACCAACTGACTCCATAATAAATTTTGGTAAAAAAACAAGTCAGGATCATGTATCATAAAAAATCCATGAACTATAGCACACGAAAAAATGGTAAATTATGTCTTTCCCGCATTGGGGCTCTTTTGAACTTGAAAATGCATCTGTTTTCCCCTCGGTACCAATTAACTCCATTAATAAGGTTGTAACGGGTGTCCATAAAAATTACGGCAAAAAATAAGTCGGGATTATGTATCACCAAAAATCCATAAACTATAACACACGAAAACATGGTAAATTCGGTCTTTCCCGTATTGGGGCTCTTTTGAACTTGAAAATGCATCTGCTTTCCCCTCCTGACCAACTGACTCCATTAATAAGGTCGTAACGAACGTCCATAAAAAAATTTCGGCCAAAAACAAGTCAAAATCACGTATCACCAAAAATCCATGGACTGCACACGAAAAAATGGTAAATTTGGTCTTTCTCGCATTGGGGCTCTTTTGAACTTGAAAATGCATCTGTTTTCCCCTCGGGACCAATTGACTCCATTAATAAGGTCGTATGGGATGTCCATAAAAAAAAATTGGTCAAAAACAATTTGGGATCACGTATCACTAAAAATCCATGGGCTATAGCACACGAAAAATGGTAAATTCGGTCTTTCCCGCATTGGGGCTCTTTTGAACTTGAAAATGTGTCTGTTTTCCCCTCGGGACCAACTGACTCCATTAATAAGGTAATAATGGACGTCCATAAAAAAATTCGTCCAAAACAAGTCGAAATCATGTATCACCAAAAATCCATGGACTATAGCACACGAAAAATGGTAAATTCGGTCTTTCCCGCATTGGGGCTCTTTTGAACTTGAATATGCGACCGTTAGCCCCTCGTGACCAACTGACTCTATTAATAAGGTCATAATGGACATCTATAAAAAAATTCAGGACCACGTATCACCAAAAATCCATGGACTATTGCACATGAAAAACTGTAAATTCAGTCTTTCCCGCATTGGGGGTCTTTTGAACTTGAAAATGCGTTTGTTTACCCCTCGATCGGGAGCAACTGACTCCATTAATAAGGTTGTAACGGACGTCCATAAAAAATTTCGGCCAAAAAACAAATCGGAATCACGTATCATTAAAAATCCATGGACTATAGTTCAATCACCTACTAGTATACAACAATTTACACGCATTGAGCAAATAAAATGATCGTATCGCTCGCTTGCATACAACACTCTACACATATCGAGCCAACCAATATCAAACTATAATACATGTGTGTGCCATTTAACTATGGTTAAATGATTAGTATCGTGTTCTAAAATTATATCGCTAACATAAAACTATCTACATATACCGAGCGCCCAAAATCATGTTGCCATTATATATACAACACTCTAAACGCATGTGAACCAATCTCATACTTTAATACATTAGCTCAAACGTACAATCTATAATTAAGATTATAGAAAATTATAAAATAAAAGATCTTCAATAATTGAGTTGTAATCAATCATTAATAACTTTTCTTCTTAAGGTCAAGGTTGCTTTAAGTGGGGTATATATCTAAAGCTTTTTTGCAATACTAAAAACAAATGGAATAAAAAGAAGAATTATTATTTCATATTCCTTAATATTGTAAACCCTACCCTTACTTTTTACTATAGATATAAAGGAAATAATAATTAAAGTGAATTATAATCTACACGTACATTGTTTCACTTTTGCCTTTCCATAGATGAAAGTTTTAAAGCAATTTTTACCATTTATTAATAAATTTAGAAGTGGATTTAGAATATAAAGTTTATCACAATTTCAAATTAATATACAATAATAATGATTTTTCAAATTCAAGTGATTTTTTTAAAGAAAAAAAGTGATTTTCGATATTACTATTTAGAGGGAAATTCATGCAAATTAATTTTTCACAATTTTGAAACTCACATTGTTTGTTTAGGACAAGTAATATATGGAAAATTGAAGGATTTTTCAAGAAAAAGTGTGAGAATATTTCGGAAAGTCATTTGTGAAAATTTAAGTACAATTATTTATATTAAAAAAGGGGAACAAGATTTTGATAAAGAAAAAGATATACTCACTTAATGAGCATAAAAAGGACTACTATATATAACATCCTTTTATTCTTTTCTTTGTCTTTTTCTTGTTATTTTTTATTTCCTATGGTTTACATTCTTTTAGCTCCTTTACCAATAATTCCTCTAATCTTTTCCTTTCCAATATCTTTATTTGTTGGGAAAGTGTGAAGCATTTGCCAATGCCTAGGATGCATTAGGCATTCCTCCTCCAACAATAAATTTGGATCGGATCGGGTTGGGTTCAGGTTGAGGTTTGTGGTTAGGGTTAGGATTTGGATCTCAGATAATGATCGAGAGTCAAGATTAGGAATTAATTTTTGATCGGGGTCGAAATTTGAATATCGAGTTGGATATCTATTTTGAAGTGGTCAGATTAAAGAAAAGTTTTGAAAATATTTTTTCTTAATTTATCTAGATAAATCATTTTCATTAAATTATAGGAAAATAAGTTAATCTGAAAAATATTTTTAGAATATTTTAGTCAACAAGAAATATTTATATTTCATTCTCATTTTCTTCTAACTGCTCAACTTACCCTACAAGAAAACTGTGAATAACATGGGTATTTCCTGGGAATTAGTATGAAAATTTGCAGGAAAATAAGTTTCTTGCGAATTTTTATACTAATCCCCAGAAAAATCCCCATGTAATTCACATTTTTTTTGTAGTGTTAATAGAGTACTAATTAGTGATATAGTAAACGTTTAAGAAAGAGATACTATATGCTGTTAAATTAAGGATTTAAGTTATATACATGTAAACTTATTTATGTCATTAGTGAATTTTAACATGTGACATCAGGTTAGTTAATTATTATCATTTTATTAAATTACCAATTTACTTAACATAAAGTCTTGCCTGTAATTATCCTCACTACAAATAGAATATAATTAGTTATAATTTCATCGTTAAATTAACGATATAAATATAATAGCTAATAATTTTATTTGAGAATGTGTCATTGTTAATTCATTTCTAAATATTATTAGCGATAAATTTTATTGTTTATCTATAAAATCTGCTATCACAAATTCTTATTTTTTCTCGATTAGTGCATAAAACTTAAACGTTTATACCAGAACTCTTATGATCAAGACCTTAAGTATCCATCTTAAGACGTACAAAGATTTTAGAATACAACAATAATACATTAAGTATAACTTCATAAGTAAAATTTTTTTTTTAAAAAAAAAAGATGTACACAAATTTTATCAGAGACTATTATCAAGAAGAAGAATATTAGAGGACAAACGTATAAATTGGTAGAATATTTTTTTTTGTTAAACATAAATGCCCCATACAATTACCAAGGGAAAGATAAATTTTTTTCTCTAGGTACTATTTTTACAAGAGTAGCAAATTAAGAAATGGATAATAAAACTCTCTTATATATAGTGAGTAGTGACTAATATTTCTCCTAAAAAAAATCTAAAATCAAGTACTCTTTTTTCTCTCCCATTTTTGATGGAAAAAAAAAACAAAAGGAACAATTTAATAATGTAAATATTTGATTTGAAAATCAAAACAAGAATATTATATAAGTGGAAAAAGGAAAATGCACTTTTTCCTCCTCCCTTCTCTTTTTTCTTGCTTTATCTTGTCTCCTTGTCTTCTTTTTTTCCATCACTTTTTTCCTTTTTTTTCTTTTTTCTTTTAACTAATGATTTCAAAATGAGTACAACTTTTTGTTCCATGCAAAAACTTTAATATATATTTGTTTCATTTTTTTTATTTATTACTATGAAATATTAGGAATTCCTAAAGTGAAATCCAAATTAAGCTTCTTTGGACTTGCTTGTGTTATGCTTGATGAACTCACTTCTGTTGAGATTCCTTCATAGCTTGTGCATTTTGCTTCCATGTTTTTCTGTTTTTTAAAAAACAAAATAATAATAATAATAATTAATATATTACTAAGGAAGAATAATAATTAAGTAGAAATAAGAAATGTGTGTGTAAATAAAGCTAAGCTAAGGAATCAAAAGGACAGATTGAGGAATATATACTGATGTTCTGTGTATGTACAACTATCCAAAAAGTCTACCCTATCTATGTATATATTAGAGGCAACGACGGAGCTAGAATTTTCATAGAAAAGGTTTAAAACATGAAAAAGTTAACATACGAAGACATTAAAGAAGATTCAACATTTACTATATATACATAGAAATTATTTTAATCATATATGCAATGTAATCTCAACATATGAACCCCTTTACTCTACTTAGCTCTGCCAATAATTAGAGGCATGCATAGTATACATAAATTGTTACAAAAAAGACAAAGAATTAACGATGAACAACTTATGTGTTTATACAGTAAAATTCGTTGCTAATCAAATTAAATTAAGGACGGATTATCAAAAGTCTACTCTATAGTCAAGGCAACAAACTATAGATATCAACAATTTCATAGCTAGTACTTTTCGAATTCACATTGAAAATTAGTTGGTTTGACCCTAGATCATATATATTGCGCATCATGTCACATAAATTGGAACTAATTAATAAGTAATTTTCAAATCTTCCATATTAATCTCTTAACATAAGCAAAAATATACACATTGCATAAGCATGAAGTAAGATCTACAACAATATATTCAGTGTAATTTCATAAGTGTATAGTTTGAAAAGGGAGGTTTAGACACAGTCTTATCCTTATCTTGCATCGATGGAAAGACTATTTCTGATAGACTCTAGCTTAAGTAAAGCATGAGTAACATCTACGATGACATATATGCAGCATAATCTTTCAAGTGGAATCTAGTGAAGATGGTATATACACAGTCTAGGGTGTTCACGGTTTGGTTTGGATCGGTTATTGGTCAAAATCAAAACCAAACCAACTTAATCGGTTTTAAAATTATCAAAACCAAACCAAACCAAATATAATATACATTTATCGGTTTGGTTGTTTTCGATTTTGGTTTGATTTGGTTCGGTTATTCGGTTATTAACCATACATAAAAATAAAATAAACAATTCATTCAAAACGTGAAAAAGTGACAACAATCCATTCAAACAAAAAAATAGTTAGAATGACTAGCATTACAGAACTTTCGATCATTGAATTTACTAAATAAAACTTCAAAATTCACTATTTTGTCATAGAAGGAAGAGACAATGACATTTTTAGTTCCACAAAGAATTTTCATAGACACTAATATACATGAAACCAATAAGAACACCTTGGACATTTTTTCTTTCATAAGTAAATTATAAAAATAAATTTTGATGAAACATATATAAGATCTTTAAAATTGTTTATGAATATAATATATTATGTATGTATAATAATAAAATTTATATATATAACTTGTTGGTTTGGTTTGGTTATTTCTTCGATTTTTTCCGAACAAAACCATAACCAAACCAAATACTATCGGTTCTTAACAATCTAAAACCAAACCAAACCAAAACCCAAATTAAATCGGTTTGGTTTGGTTTCTCGGTTTGAATTGGTTTTTATCCAGACCATGAACACCCCTATACACAGTCTTAGATATATAGTTGTTTATGATGGATCCTCGACTCGAGCAAGGACATAATGGTAAATGCACATAGAAACTTTGTAATAATTTAGAATAATATAATATTATAGTACCTCTAAAGAACGTAAATTTCCTGGATAATCTCCTAGTTTGCCATGCAGCTGCCAACTTTCCCTGCTACATAATCACAAATAAAGATAGAATATTTTTCTATCATCAGTGGAGGCCATGCATGCAGAAGAAAAAAGTGGAACTAAGAAAACAGAAAGCCAATCTTTTAGTAGTACTATGTCACATATTATTTTTATGGTACTCATGCTTCTTCTTTTTTTTACCTTTTTCTTGTCTTTCCATCTTTTTATTATGATATTACTATCCCAACTTTTTTGCACCAAATTAAAGAATTTTACATATATATATGGGGCCCATCTTCTTACTATAGCTAGTGTTAGCTTTGACACTAAGTTTCCTAGTAAGGGATCTAGTTTCAAATATCTTATTGTATCGTAGTGACAGAGTCAAAAATTTATTTAACAAAAGCATTTTATCAAAAAATGTTACACCTAATTTTTTTTTTACATTTATATGGGGGCTATCTTCTTAACTTTGACACTTAAGTTTCCTAGTATAGGGGTATAGTTTCAAATGTCTTATCAGTAATTGCGGAGAATTTATCTAACAAAAGCATTCAAATAATATTATACGTAAAAAAAAAATTAAAGTAATATTGTGTTTGGCTAAAATTCAAGTGCTTTTCAAAAAAATCAAAGTAATGTTTTTCAGATTCAAGAAAATAACTTATGCTACTACTAAAATATATACTTCACATTAATGAACTATCATTAATGGACATTACATATGGCACGATCAATACAACTTATTCTACTACTAAGAATACTTCAAGTTGGACTAAACACATCAACTTTTTAAAATAAACACTTAAACGAGTCAAATAATAAGATAATAATCCTCTCATTAATTAATTCTATGGATTAAATCAAGCATAAATGGACTTCATTAATATATAATAATTGAGTTGCATATATATAAATGTTTACCTTGAAGAGTTGCTCCAAAGTCCACCATAATCTTTCTCTTGATTATACATATTTTGTCTACCTTGTTGAACTGATAATTCAGACTTCTTTGAATTTTTAATTTCAAGTACTAAATCATCTGAATTATCCCCAGATGATACAGTATCAAACACCTCTGATTGTCCTAAACATGTTCACAAGGTAAAAAAAAATCAAATTTTCTTCATAAACACAAAATATTTTAAAGCATATTGTATACTTTTATTATTTAATTTACTCTTAAAAATACCTTATAATAATGAGCAATCATTCATAAACTATTTTTTTTACCTGAAGAAGCTGCTCCTGCTGCTGATTTATCAGTTGTTTTTACAGTTCGATACATCTACAAGGAATTATTTTTACACTATCAGATCATTTGAATATAAGTTTTAATATTTAAAACGTAACCACATAAGCATGATCTGGCCTATTTATATAAATGTTGAATTTCTTTAATGAATTTTGATTTTGTCTCTGACTATAGTAATACGGAGACACATAATACTTGTATTAATATATATAATGAAGAAAAATATATATACTCAATAATCTTACTCTCTTTGGTCTATTTTAAGTGTTTTTTTGAAACACTCATTAAGAAAATCAATTAATTAATAGTGCTAATTATTAGAAGTTACTTGACAAAATTACCCTCTAAATCCTCTTTTTGAAAGTTGAATAAAATCATTTGTAGAGCAAGAACACCCCCCCCCCCCCCTCGGGTCATAATGTCTCTTCTTCTTAGTATAATTTGGATTTTTTCTCTTTTTTCTCCCCTGGTTACCGTATTATTTTGTTACTGATTTTTATTTATTTTTAAACCGAGAAATTCGTCTATGACCCACCATTTGGATCAATCACAGCCTTCTAAACTCGGTGGATAATGGTCCCGCCCTTCTACCCTTCTCCACTTAAATACTGGGCTTTGCTTTGCATGGTGTGGGGCTTGAACTTGCAACCTAAGCCACAAATCCTCCACCTTTTGCCACTCAAGCTAGGCCTTGGGGGCTTGTTGTTATGATTTTTTTTCTATTATTTCCTACATAACTTCTTCATTACCATATTTCCTTTTCCAAATCTTCTTCGTAATGCTTTACTTGAGTCTAGGGTCTGTCAGAAACAGTTTCTCTACCTTCAGAAAATAGGTATAAGGTATACAAACATATGACTATTCTTTTCAGATCTCACTTAGGAAATTAAAACCGAGTATATTATTATATTGTTGTTGTATCCCTCAAACCAAACAAGGCCTTATACTTTTGCAGTGTTATTATTGATGAATCATTAAGATATGAATCCTATTTCTCTCTCTCTCCTCCTTTTTCTTCTACTACAAATACAATGGTACTACATGAATTAATATATGGTTCATTCTCCTATGGGAAAAAGCTGCATTTTATAATAGGCTTGCAGAACCATCAGATCTACTAAGTAGAAAAAAAGAAGTTCTCAGTATTTGAGACAAACTAAAAAAAAAAAAAAGAGGCATTGGAATTTGAAATTTGTGGGAATTTATATCCTTTATGATAATATATGCTACTATTGTCCAAAGTATAGTACTAAAGAAACAATAGCCTTTTGTGAAGACTCCAAAAAGATAATTTTACTCAGTCTATTGAACTTAGCATTGGAAAAACCACATGCTAATGAAATTTCAAGAAGACTCCAAAAGAAACTTATTTGGACAAATGAAAGAACTATGATGTACAAAGTATCTCGTATTGATGTAGGGTTCGAGAAAGAACCGTAGTCTGGGATATGATATTGACAGTTTACTCTAATATATATATATATTAGTAATTACTTCCACGATTCAGGCTCATGACCTGTATTTGGACAAATGAAAGAAACAAATAACAATATGATGCACAAAACATCTTGTATTCATGTAGGGTTTGAGGAAGAATCGCAGTCTAAAGGATGTGATACTGACAATTTACTCAAATACAAATATTAGCAATTACTTCCACAACTCAGACCCATGACCTATATTATTTGGACAAATGAAAGAAAGAGAAAAAAGAATTAACCGCCCCCCCCCCCTTTAAATAAAAGATTTTACCTGTAAATGGGATTTAACATGAGCCAAAGTGAGATCTTTCACATCCATAAGCTCAAGAACTGACTTTGGTGTTGCTCCTACATTCCCCAAGAAAAAAAAACAATGAAGCATTGTTAATTAAGCTCAAAATATATAGGCTTTTTCAGTAAGTTTAATGTGTATACACAAATAATACATAAATAAATTTGCATTATTAATTAAATTACCTAAAAGATAACTATATGAAAATAACCGTCCATAAAAAATAAAATTAGTAATCTGAAAAATAAGTTAGACTATAGTAGAAAGACCAAAAACATTATCGGTGTATTTAAATTAAATCCCATTTTAATTTAAAGAATTTTTACATTGTCGGTGTGCAATTTAACCACTCATATCAAATCATTACTCTATTTTTCAGGTTATCATATCAGACACTATCAACACAAAAAATATATGTAAACAGTAAAAGCTTATTCGCACCTGATATTTACATTGAACTAAACATTACCTGACTTGATGTAAACATGTGATGCGAATAAGTATTTACCGAAAATAGTGGGAAAAAAAGAAGAAGTACTTAAGCAAGTAGCCTACTTTCATGTCCACCCAAGAGTTCAACAGCATGAACAAAACGAGCATGAAGGGTACTTGTCCATCTCATCCTTGGAGCTCTCATACTCCTTTTAGTTGGAAATCTTGAAAAAAATCTTGATCTCATTAGTCCATTTTGATGATGATTATGGGATTGATGAAAATGGCTATTTGATGAAGAAATATGGTTAATATTATTATAATTATTAAAAGAACTAGGAGAAGATTGTATAGGTAATGTATTAGTTGAAGAATTTTGATGATTATTGTAAAGTGGAACTCCACTTATAGGTCTAAACAAACCAAGATTATGATGATGAGGTATAAAAGGGTTATTAATGAAATTTGTGTTATTTTGGAAATATTGGCTAGAAGGGTAATTAGGTTCTTGATGATTAATTATACTACTAGGTCTTGGTATATTTGATGATAAAGATAGGTCAAAACAAGAAGTGTTGTTAATATTAATATTATGGGGTTTTCTTGATTCCAAAGCTCTTTTCCAAAAACTCAAATCTATATTATTCTCTTCTTGATTAGTAGTAGTATTTGGAGGGCTAATTTGTAGGGATAAATCTGGTTGTGGTGGGAATAACTCCATGTTTTTTTTTTTCTAAGAAGAAATAAGCGCGATCGAGTAAAATTAGTAACCTTGAAAAATAAGACAGATTGTTATGAACAAGTACTCATTATTGTGTTTGTAAGTAGGTTATAAAAAGGACTAGTAGCTTGTTTGAGGAAGTTTTGATTTAATTTTTGAGATGAAAAAACGGATATGTAGATAATAGAGAAAAAATTGGGATTTTCTTGAAATGGGGTTTTGATGATGATAAACAATTGAAGAGGAAATTGAACAAGTTGTTGGGATTTGAGTTTGAGAGAGAAAAAAAGAAGAAGAAAACAAGAAATGGCAATAGGTGTATGAAGTGAATGGCTTGTTTCTTTTGTGTGAAGTATATGTGAGAAAATGACACTTGAGGTGGGGGTGTGGGTGGGGGTGGGGGATTTGATTCTTCTAAGAACATGGAGATGAAAAAGGAAGAAGAAAAAAAAGAGGAAGAAAAGAAAAAGGAAAAGTAAGTGAGTTTTGTGACTTTGGTTAAATTCCTTTTTACTCTTTTCCACTTTTATACTTTTTGGTTTTGAACCAAAGTATTCTTTTGGTAAAGAAAAGGAACATTTTAGTGTAAGCTTTTATGTATGCATTTCTCCCACACATGTATATATATATACACTAATAATAATAACATATTTAATGTAATTACATAAATAAAATCTGAAAAGATTAGTGTGTATACAAATCTTACCTCTAAGTATCTTAAGGGATAAAAAGACTGTTTTCAATAGACATTCAGCTCAAGAGAAAACATATGAAAGAAAATCGAAAAAGAAAATAACATATATGTGTGTGCCAAAATACTACAGAAAGCATGACAAAATATTTTGAAAAAAAAAAAGAACAGTAACTACAATACAACAGTGTGATAATCAAAGTATAAAACAATGGATTGTAGCAAAAATTGAAGGACAAAAAACAATATAAAAAATACTACGAAATTTATAAAAGAATAAATAAGATATATAACTTTTTATTGCCTACTAACCTTTAATCATAATCCATAAAATTTAAAAACTTATTTTAAACATGATTTTTGTCTTTAATGGGTTAATATAAGGGAGCAAAATTTATTATTAATATATCGGTAAATAACTTGTAGTTAATAATTCTTTTTATAACAATACCTCGCTAATTTTTATTTAATAAAGAATTAGAATGAATTTTTACTATTTAGTGATATAAATTGTTATCGTCTTTTTTGTTCCATGAATGTGGATGAGACATATGAATATAGATTTGATAATTATGTAAAAAGAACCACATTTTAATTGGAATAACACGTCATGATATATGTGACAAAAACAAAAGTGGTATAAACTTTGATTATTTCTCAAATATATACAAATAATAATCCAGAACCTTTTTTTTATTTTTATAATGGTGGTGTTTAGATTAATTTGCACGTATGTTAATGAGTATATCGATATCAATTATCATTTATCAGTATAAATACTAAGTAACATTAACGCTAAATTTGGACCGTAAAAGTATTTTTAATGTTTTTATTTCTATTGAGATTTGAATTTAATTTTATTTTATTTATAATTTTCACAGATCGATAATCGATAGGAATAGAAACTTAACCACATCGAATATTTACATCAAATCATATTAAATCATTATAGTAAAGTCACAAATTAAGTTAACAATTGTGTTAATTAATTATGATTTAGTGATAAGAATGTCGTATATGAATATAAGCAAATAGTGAAAAATATTTCACCAATACCCCATCTTAATTGTGTCTAAATTTCACTTTGAAGTTTTACAAACTTTCTATTTATAAAGGGTATTTTCTTAATTGAAAATATTGATGTTTAAGACTAAAGCAATATTAAAAATGTATATTAGTGTTCTTTAAGCTATAGATTAATTTGAAGTAATTAAAAAAATAAAGCAAAGATTTTATTTCCCCTTCTTCATCCTTAGAAAGACAAAATAGTAAACGTAAACGTAACAAGAATTAATAATTATTGCAATGACTATTTATTTAGTGCTTCACTAATGGTCCATTATATTAACTAGATTTAAATGACTGGTCCTATTACAATTCAATTTACAAAGAAAAAAAAAATTAAAGTCTGAATCAATCGTTTTCCCCCAATAAAAATATTAAATTAAATTATTTCTATTAATTAATTAGAAAAAACTTGAATTACAATGGATAAAGAACTAATCTTAATTAAGTGATGTCCAATGGCGGATTTAAAGAGGGTTTCGTGGGTTAGTTTAGTTGAATTTGTTGATTTCGGTGCGAACAATATATATATTTATTTTCAAAAAAAAAAAAAACACATTCAAAATTTATGCATATTGCAAAGGTCATGTTCATTCTAGATTTATTGACTTTGAATCTTGAATTCGTGTTTCTTTTGAATGTCATATATTATTTGCAAGTTGAGATAATCAGCAATAGGTGCATGTCTTATCTAGGACGGAAGGGGTTTATTTGTACCCGTTTTGCTAAAAGAATATTACACCGACTATTAAAAGTCATTTTTTCTATTTTAAATGTTGGTATTGTGTTATTACGAGCAAGGATTTGTTGATATAAGAAAGAAGTTTTGTAAAAACAACGAAAAAAAATGGTTTAGATACTCAATGAGGCTTATAATTTGGATCGTGTTACAAATGCTTTGACTAAATCTATTGATGGTAGAGGTGAGATTTCAGTTTCTGAATTTAAATTAATGAATTTGTCATGCTGAGCCTTATTTCACATCATTCCATATATGAGCTTCTTCAAATAGGACTTTCGTTGAACTCTATAATATGTGATCAGTGAGAATTAATTATTAAAGACAAATATATCGATAAAATAACTATTGCCTCGAATATAATTCTCAATCAACAAGGTTAAAATATACATATCAAAGAGGGATCGATAATCTAATCAACAGAATAAATATCTAATATAGATGGATTATGACTTAAGACATTAATAAAGCTAAAATAACTTTTTTTTTAAAAATCAATTAACATATTTTAAAATACATGAAAATAAAAAATACGATGCAAATATAAAATGATAAGAATATATTTTTAGGCAAATAGATAAGATAGTGAAAAGCTTTAAAGTCCTTTCAATCTTTAATTCTAAGTGTGTGTATGTGATAGTGAAAAGCATGGATAAGACACCTTTTAAATTTATACATAGTAGAATGATTAACTTTTTGAGTCCAAACCCCAATATATAATCATGGCTAAAGTTCAATCATATAATATAGGAAGAAATAGTAATTAGGGTCAAATTTAGAATATGAATTATGGATTTAATTGAATTAAATAAATTTGATCTAAATTTTAGATTTTTCATAAAAGATATCATTAAATATATAAAT
>JAJOOR010014576.1:0-15826 GCA_036250505.1 Solanum acaule
ATTTATAGATAAAAAATATTATTTATAATCTACTTTGTTGATATATTTTTAGTTAGTTTATAGTTTTCAATGTTTATATATTTTATTTCAAATTTGGGATTGTAAAATTTTGTAATATATAATCTTATTTTATTTGTAGAAAAAAATATTATTTATAATCTACTTTGTTAATATATTTTTAATTAGTTTATATTTTTAATTAGTTTATAGTTTTCAATGTTTATATATTTTATTTAAAATTTGGGCTTGTAAACTTTGTAAATATATTATTTTGTATTAAGATCCAAAGTTACAATTATATTGTTATAGTTTTTCAAATTCGAAGTTAACAATTTACTTTGTAAATATTTTGTTTTGTATTCAGTTTGCCTCTTGCTTTAAATCTTATTAATTTAACATAATGAACGTTGATATTTCAAAAAAACAATTGTACTCATGTGAATTTTACCGTCTTTTTGAAAATTTCTATTCATTTAACATTTTTTAAGTTTAGCTTATCACACAGGTAAGTGAAAATATATTTGATCTCTTTTTCAAATACCATATAGTTGTAAAAAACCAAAAAAACCAAAAATAATCGAAAGAACCAACTAAAACCGAAACCGAAAAAACCAACTTATGTGGTTTGATTTGGTTTTTAGATTTAATAAACCGACATAATTGGTTCAGGTTTTTTTAATGAAAAATAAAACCAAACCGACCTATGTACACCCCTAATTACATGTATGAACCTCTTATGTCCTTGGTGTTTGCAGTAATCACTATCTTTACTTGTTGGAACCCTTGAAAAAATAGATATGCATGCAAATATGGAGGAAACAAATCTAATATAACTAGAGTGATATACATGGTGCTTAAAGACATCAACAACCTCCTACTCATCAACTTTCCTTACATAAAATGGTCATCCAAGTGGCCTGAGTTGATACAGTTTGGAGGAAATTTCTTCCATGATATCAAAATTACAAAGGTAAGTTGGTTTAAGCAACCTACAAATGTGGTTATAATCAACTCTGATGGTAGTGCATTAGACAACCCAGGAAAGATGGGGGTTGGTGGTGTTGTCAGAGATGCCCAAGTGATTTAATCTATGCTTATGCTACTCCACTAGGCCATGGTACCAACAACCAAGCAAAGATTGAAGCTGCTCAATGGGATCTATCTTGGTATCTAAATAATGGTTTTAACCAGGTGATTTTGGAAGTAGACTCTGAGTTAGTGGTTCACTAGATAAAACAGCAAGCTGCTCCACCTTATAATTTGCAGAATGTTGCAGCTAACCTTAAGAGAACATGTGATTAGTTCCAATCCTTTTCCTGTAATCACACCTTTAGAGAGGCTAACTTTGTGGCTGATGTTTTATCCAAACTAGCCATAACAATGAAGTCCCTCAACATTACTTCCATGTCCACCAGCTACCAAAATAAGCTAGAGGATACTACATGCTAGACAGGAGTGAGATGCCAAATTTTAGAAGAAGAAGGATGATGAAGATCAGAAAATCGCCTTGATCTGACAGTTTTCCTTATGATACAAAAGGGAACATATACTTTCAAGAAGAGCTTCAAAGGAAAAAAAAATACACACAAGGACATCACAAAATCAACTAAACTCAAATTCTCTAGAATCCCTTGAAACCCGGCCTAAGATCATTTAAGTATTCTCTTTGTTTCAATTTGTTTGACTTACCTTCCTTTTTAGGCTTTTTAAAAGAGAATGCCTCTTTTCTATTTTTAAAACTCTTTAATTTCATTATCCCGCATGGCATGTTTGTGACCAGAAATCAAAGAACATTTCGGTACAGTATACAGTTTTAGTTTTAAGACTACAAAATTCAAAAGTACTTTTTACTTTCTTAAACTTTGTGTCAAGTCAAACAAAGATAAATAAATTCAAACTAAGGGATTAACAACCTTTGATCATTATTAGTATCAACTATACATGCAGGATTACGATATTCCATTACCAGCAAGAAGACATATTCAAACATGCAGATGCATTGACTAAAAACAGTAAATTTAGTATAAGCAATTTATAAAATTGCACTACTTGGGAATATACTACATGCATCTCTCTCTCTCTCTCTCAGTCACACACACTATCAAATAAAGAAATGAGCTTACTTTTGTAATGTTGTTAGAACTAGATTTAGACTCCTCAATGAGCACAATGTGAATGAGGAAGAAAGTGTATATTTGGAAAGCATTTCGATATAATGCAACTCGATCAGCAAGCGAGCACTCATCCTCTTCAATGCCATTCTTCTCTTCATTAGTATTTCCATCCTTCTGCTGAGACACCCTCTAGAGAGAATCCACAGTAGGGAGATGCACACTAAGATTGGACCTAAGTGACTCCACAAGATTGAGCTTACAGCCAAGAGTAAGGCAAAGAAACTCATTCATTAACGAATACACAAGAACGAACACATCCTGCTCCTCACGCAGAATAGCTCTTTGTCAGATTTGTCAAAGGAGACACATGTTTAATTGCAAACAAAAAACAGTAAGTTTAGAGAAATGAGTTGGAAAAATAAAAAAAGAATGACAACCCAGATGGAAAATTCGAAAAGAAAACAAAAAAGAGAACCCAGATGGAAATGGCAAGGAATGTGAACCAAGTAGGAAAATAAAAAAAAAGAATGAGAACCCACATGAATAATTTCAAAAGAGATTGTAAATTTGGTCTTGGGAGTTTCGGTAAGGTGAAAACCCAAGATGGGAAATACATACGATGAATTCTTCCAATTCAGAAGGATGAAGAGCACTAACTAAAGGGGGATTTTGAACTGAAGGGAGACTACAATCTATGTCTTCCTCTTCAAGAGGACCGAAATTTTTTTGGAAATATGAAAGATTGATCCATTTAAGAGTAAGGTTTGAAGATTTCTATAGCGTAAAATGGTGGGAATTTCCTGATCTGATTTTGAATAAGCATAAAGCAATAAAGAAGGGAGGCGGGGTGGGGGTGGGGAGTAGAGTTTGAAATGGGAAATGTCGGTGTATGAGAGCGGGAAGATGAAGAGGAAAGGCACAAAATTAAATATTTAATTGCCAAAACCTAGGTAGAGAATGCACCCATCTTAGCCAATGGGAGGCAAGCAAAGGCCTTGTAGTAACTTATAACCTAGTAATCAGCATGATCTTGGCATAGAAAACAATGTCTCAATATCAAACAGGTTGGATTCACGAACAAAAATAACTTTGTAGAAAGACCAAAATCAAATGTGGAACAAAAGAAGTTCATAAAATATGGAGAATTGAATCCCATATGATCCATAGAATTGCCTCAAAGTGTACTGGAACTCAATCAAGAACTGAATCTTACATTTTTCAGGAAACTGATCCACAACATGATTAGGCTCAGAGGACCATTGACCATAAAAAAAAGTTAGCATAGAATGCAAGAAAGGAAAGTCAACTGCCCCGATGTAATTGAAAATGCAAGAAAATGTTTAATTCTAAGAGGCTGGTCTAGGACCTTCACCAGAACCTGGTTATTCTTCTAATGGAATTGGAAGTATCAAGATTTGGATCACTTTTCCTACTGTTCTTAGCTCTGGATGTAGTGAAATTTGAAGCATCAATATTTTGATCACTTTTACTGCTGTTGTTAGCTCTGGATCTAGTGGAACCTGCAAATGTACACTTGTTAGTGTTTGTATAGGATATAGGATATATGATGTTGTAAGGAACCTCTGGTGTGATTTATATAGGATTGAACTTCATTTTCGTCAATTACTGAATCAGTCACCTCACTGGAAGCATGAGAATTTGCTTTCGACTCAGCACATGGTGGTTCCAAAGGTGAACATTTTGGTTGCACTTCCATTGATGGATCAGTGACTTCAAAATCTGTTATATGACTAAGAAAACGAAGTTACAAAAAATTCAAGATAACCAAATCAGGAACTAAACCCACTCCTTTCCATTATAGATCATATGAAACAAAGCCGATACAACAATCCTGCTTCATGTTGGCTTCACTCATTTTGTCTATACAGTTTGCACATTGACTTTGAAAGTTTTATCAATCAGTTTCACCACTAGCCTCTTTATATATCTCTAGCTCTCTCAGTAATAAGGGCATCTGAATTTTTGGTGATCACTGAGATTGGTATTAATGAACTTTCAGATCACAAAAAAGGTACTAGTATGGCCATTGTAGAAATGTCGGGTCATTGATGTTACTCCTATGAACTATACTTTTAAAGTCAATGCTATGAGTGTTGAGAACTATACTAGGTCCATATGTGGATGACCGTGAGAGACTTGTCAAATATGCTAAATTTCTATTCCACCATGCACGTGATTCACACAATGTGAAGGACCTTGTTCAATGTGTCATTGAGGGAGAGACTCGTGTCTTGGCTGGCTCCATGACCATGGAGGAAATATTTTAAGGCACAAAAGATTTCAAGAAGGAGGTATTTGACAAGGTTCAGCTTGAGCTCAACCATTTGGCTTGCTGATTTACAATGCTAACACTAAGCAACTAGTCGATGTTCGAGGGCACAAATACTTTTCTTATTTGGGGCAGAAAACTCAAATGGAAGCTGCAAACCAAGCAAAAAATGATGTTTCTGAGGCCAAAATGAAGGGTGAGATTGGAGCTAAGGAGCGAGAAAGTCTCACACGTCAAAATGCTGCCAAGATTGACGCTGAGACATAGATCATATCCACCCAAAGGGATAGTGATGGAAAGAAAGAGGAGCTTAAAGTGAATACTAATGTTAAGATATATGAAAATCAGAGAGAAGCTGAGGTGGCTGAGGCGAATTCTATTCTGGCAACCAAGAAGGCTGGGTGGTCTCAGCAGGCAAAAATGGCTGAGATCGAAGCTCAGAAAGTTGTAGCAATACGGAAGGCTGTATTACAACAAGAAGTTGAGAGAAAGAATGCATTGACTAAGACAAAGAGCCTGAAAGCACAACATCTCACTAAGGCTACGGTTGACTATGAGATTAAGACAAGTCCATCATGTCACAACACTTCTCTTTCAGTACCTTAGGGCGGATTTTTTTTGCTAATCAAGTTTTCTATGTTGTAGGTACTCAAAGATTAACATATAATTCAATACAAGAAGTCCAAAATGAAGGAAAAGTTTTATAATAAATATGGATCAGAATTAAATGCCCAATATACGGCTAACAAGATGTCAAAAAAAGAACTTCAGAATGCTACAATAACGATATCATGCCAGAAACTGTAAGGGCCCGCAACAATCACAAAGATTTTCACTGGAAGAGAAACAGACTTACTATATCGTGTGTGAAAGTTGCAATTGGATCTAAATTTTTCTCTCCTCTTTTCTCTGTGAGCTCAACCTACCGAGAAAGGGAATTACTCTGAAATGATTTCAATTTACAGCATCACGAAATTCAGTTTTGTACAATTAAAGATTCAACCAAGAACACAATTTAAGATTCAAGATTTAACATAGAAACACAATTCAAGATCAGACCCAGCTACACATTGAATCTGAATTCATAAGCAATCATTAACTATCATAAGAATGGTGATTCCAGACTAGTTGAATTAAGGTTGGAAAAAAGAACATCTGGCTTAGGAAACGACAAACCAAAAGAACAAGAAAATCGAGATTTTGGATTAGAGGAAAAGGGAAAATGAGTGAAGGTAAAAAGCATCTGCTTATCGTAAGAATGAAATAAATCAAAGAGCAAAATAGAACTTTAAATGTATAACCCCTCAATGCAAGAACGAAAAGGGGAAATTGTGAAACCTGAATTGTTAATCTCAATTGCTAATCTTCTTGAAAAGGAAAACGACATCCAAATCCGCCATTGCTAATCTTTTTGAAAAAGAAAACGACACCCAAAACTCCATTGCTTATCTTCTTGAAAAGGAAAACGACACCCAAAACCTCCATTGCTAATCTTTTTGAAAAGGAAAACGACACCCAAAACCTCCATTGCTTATCTTTTGAAAAGGAACACCACACCCAAAACCTCCATTGCAAATCTTCTTGAAAAGGAAAATGACACCCAAAACTTGCATTGCTAATCTTCTTTATGCTACTAAGAGTAACAGATGATCCAAAGTGATGGAAGCACGGAGGCAACAGGAAATATTTCAAAAGCATGCCTATGAGCCGTTACACTTCTGCTCATCTTCGCTTCTTGCTTGTGAGTTTGAAAAAACAAATAAAAACTAAATCCTGCTAAATGGAACTAATAAATAAATAATATACTCAATATTTGTTTATTTTTTTGACATATATTTTAACACATGCACCAAAATAAATAAATAGTAATAATATAGTTATGATTAGGGTTGGGCGGTAGGGTCGGATCAGATCGGTTTATGATATTCGGTTCGATTTTTTAATTTTTGATTTGGTGAAAATGTAAATCAAAACCGAATTGAAATAAGTTCAATTTGGCTCGATTTTTGCAATTTTGGTTCGATTTGTTTTTTTTTCAGTTTATGAGATTACATTAGATATGTTGTTATGAACAAATTCACCTCCTTGTAAAATTTCAAATAAGGTGTGATTTGATCTCTGATAGAACGTACACTATAATTAGATGATTTTTAAAAATTTAGGACCTCATTACTTGTTATACATCTTTCTATTTAGATGTTATACACTCATGTTCAGTTAAAACATTTCCAAATAAGCATACAAGGCTCTGTCTCTGAATGTGAGAGACGAGAGTGGTCGACAAGTGGTTTGTGCGACTCATGACGATAGCGACAGTGATGGCGACAACCTATGGTGTGAATAAGTCATGATAACAACGATGGATAACAGAGATGAGCGGATTGTGGAGAGGTTAATGGTTTGGGCTTAGGGATTTCAATTTTAATTTTGGATTAATTTTAAATTGGGTTAATTTTAATGGGTTGTGGGCAGTAGCCATTTGGGGAGTGGGATGTAGGTGTCCAGGGCTCAAGGCATGAGTTCATGTGAGTAAATTACATTTCGATTTTTTGGTTTAACCGAATTAAATTATTAAAAACTCGAAAATTGAACCGAAAAAACTAAAATTTCAATATTTTAAATTGAAATCAAAATTTAAAAAATTTCAGTTCGATCGATTTTTTCGATTTGAACCGAAATATGTCAAGCCCTAGTAATGATGTACTAATAACTTATTGTACATTTATTAGTGATGAAAACTTGAATAGATACGAAATTATACTAGATGTCCCTCAAAGTGGGTCATCTTGGTTTTTTGTCTCTCGTAGAAAAAGTCTTTAAGACTAGTATTTTTTCTTCAGTATCTCTTTTGAACTTGCCAGCAAAACTTACTTTAGCATTTTAACTAAACAGGCATTTAAATACCTTTTAACAACTTTCAAATTAGTTAAATTACACCCTAAGGGGTGACGTGACAGAGTGAGTTGACTCACTCTCCTAAATGCGCGTGAAGATATTAAAAAAAAATTATAAAATCATACACATGTCATTTTCTATAGGTCAATATATAAGTAGTATTTTAAATATTATTTTATTGATACATTAAATTTAAAAAAAAAAAGTGAATTTTTTTGATGGCCCAAAAAACTTTAATTTTTTCTTTCTTTATTTTGTTGTCTTCCCCAATATAGCTTCTTCTCCATTGAAGCATCACCACTTCCTTCATCTTCAACTTTGTTCACTACTTACTTCCATTTCACCAATCCTTTAGTAATCCATAAAATACAATGCCAATATATTTTATAGACGTCAATTTCACAAATATAACAATTTACATAAATTTTGAGTAACCCGTTTTATTTTATTTTTAATTTCCACAAGACAAATTCGAGGTGGGGGAGAGGGGAGGGATTCGAAGAAGAAAATATGGTATTGTAGTAGTTCTTCTCTAAAGTTATTTAATTTTTTTAATTTTTTTTTTGAGTAATCCATTTTAATTTTTTTAATTCTCACAAGGTAGATCCAAAGAGGGGAATGGGAGGGGAGGGGAGGAATCTGAAGAAGATAATGTTGTATTGTAATAAAGCTATTTTTTTTTTAAATGTTCTTCTCTAAAGCTATTTTTTTTTAAAATAAATTGTGAAGAGGCAGAAAAAAGAGCAGTGAAGGGATAGAAATGATGAAGAAGAAAGAAGTGAGGGGGAGGGGAAATAAAAATGAGTCTTTGATTTTAGAAAATGTATTTTTAATTAATTAATTAGTGTAACTTAATTTTAAAAAGTGTTAAAGAAAAAAATGGTGAATAAACAAAAATAAATAAATAAAAGTAATGACTTGGTGGTGACATGGCTATGTTGTGGAGCTTACATGGCTATGATGTGGCAGGTTAGAGTGGTATTATATTCATTTCAAAGTTGTTAAGGGGTATTTAAATGCATGTGTAGTTAAAGTTCTAAGGTAAATTTTGTTGCCAAGTTATTTGATGTATATTTTTTTCTTTATGTATAGAACAAATATAATTTTGTCCCTCTATACCTCAAAAGTTTTTAAACAACCTCCATATTCAATTGTCTTTCACCATTTTTTCTTCTTTTTTTCATTTTTGAGTTTTTTTATTTTTCTTTTATTTATATATATATATTTTTTTTAATTTTATTTCTTAAATCTTATTATTTTTCGCTAATGAATTGAAAGTTGAGTAGAAGATCTTCTTTCTTTATTGTAACGATCCTTCTAGTCATTTGATAAATTTTACTTGTTTTCTATAGCCTAGCTTACAACCTTTTTCATGGATAATTTATAACTTACGGGAATAAGTGACGTGATTTTTGAAATAATATTTTGTTTTTAATAAATAGAAGGGGGAAAAAGAATAAATTAAGAGTTCTTTTGTTTTTAATAAATAGAAGGGAAAAAGAGAAAGTTCCATCTGTCTGTTGTTCTATTTGTCTGCCTGCATGGCTGCCTATCTATCTATCTATCTATCTAGCTAGCTAGTTGTATGTTTGTCTATCTATTTATCTATTCATCCATCCATCCATTTATTTATTTTACTAGTTTCACTGCATGTGCGTTGCACGTGTGTATAGTATATATAGTATACGATGTTGTAAAATAGAATTAATATTACTAAATTAATTGTTTTTAGAAGATAATTATAACTTAAAAACATAGGACAAGTGCTTTAAAATGATTAATACAGATTGTTATAGAGTTACTTGTATTTTGAGATCAAAATGACCAGATATTTTTGAAACATTTCAAAATACATTCAAAGTTCAAATATGGGGAGAAAGTGACATTTCTTTAGTAGTATTATTATTTACATAACTCAATTTTGTAAACAAATCTAACCAACAAAAATTTTAAAAAAAATATCAATTCAAAAAATGTCACCAATAGTCTTTCCTCTTGAGGTTATGAACATAAATGATGGACACCATTTAAGTATAATTTTTTTCTCTTAAATATTCATATTTCAAATTAAGTATGTGCATAAAACTAATAAGGATTACCATAAATATTTCAATATTTTATTTTTATACGTAACTATCTTTTACCAATTAATATTTGAGTATGACTATCATAGAGAAGTAATTCAACAGAAAAAGGTACTTTATTGTTATAATGAATGATGGTTAAATTGAGGGTTGAGTGTATGTCAAATATTTGACAATTTCTTTCTTTTAGATATACATATATATTTAAGTAGCATAATTTAATTTTAATATATGAACAGCATCACCTTTGGTGAAAAATATTTCATTTCTTTAAATTTCTACCTTATCTTTGTAGAATTGTAGTCTTCTCCTTTTTCTAGCCGCATACATACCATATAGTTGTTGTCTAATGAAAGTATGTTATAGAATGTGTATCGTGATATAAAATATTAAACTTTTTCAATAATAAAAATTAATAGATGAATAAAATTTAAAGTATTGTTTATAGAATCTTTAATTTGAATCAAGATTATTTTATGATCAATCACTATTTTTTTACCTATTTTTATAGCTAACAAGGAGTGTATCATGTGACCTAAAATTTTCTCAAATTAAATGAACACAAAATAATAGGAAAAAATATATGGAAAGATACATAGCCAATGAAGAAGGAAAATGGAAATATAGTTTCATGCTATATTCACAATAGAGTTCTATTTGATTAAATCTCTAGTAACCAATACTTTTCTTTCTTTGTTCATTTTTACTTACCTATCTATTAAAAATTTTATGTTATCATGTCTATATTATCATATTATAAGTAAAAGTGAAAATCTATTTTTGAAATAGTGGATTTAACATCAAACTAATAATTCAATAAACTACGTTAATGCTCATTGTTTTAGCCAAATCAGAAAGAAACTACTTCATTTGAGGGTAAAAAATAAAAAATAAAAAACCAAAGAAGAAATATATTACCCAAATCATGTGACTTTATTCATATTTCTTTAATATTATTGTCTTTCCCACAACATTTCTTCACTGTTAACTCATGAGAATCGTAAGAAAAAATACGAGTGTCAATTTATGAATGATTTGCTACAATTTGTTCACCAACTCCATCTTATGTGGTACCTTGAATTTCATTGAATTTTGAAATTAATCAACTATTACAAATAACCCTGAGATTTTTTTAAGAAGTAGAAGAGTAGAAAACTTTAAAAATCGTAGTTTAAAAGTGAGAGGAAACCCTCTATTTATAGCTAACAAATAGTAGTATTAATAGGTGCTAATTGTTCCTTTTCAGAAAAGTTACAACCTTTCGTAAAAGTCACTGCTCATCGAAAAAATCACAACCTTTTGCAAAAGTCACAACTCATCGGAAAAGGCACAACCCTTCGAAAAAGTCACAACCCTTTGAAAAAAATCACAACCTTTCAGAAAAGTCACAACTCATAGAAAATGTCAAACATAAAATTTTCTCAAATTAAAATGAACACAAAATTATAGGAAAAAAATATATGGAACGATACATAGCCAATGAAAAAGGAAGACGAAAATATATGTTCATGCTAGATTCACTTTAGAGTTCTATTTGATAAAAATCTCTTGTCACCAACACTTTACATTCTCTGTTCACTTTTACTTACATATCTATTGAAAATAATTATTATCATGTATATATTATCATATTATAAGTAAAAGTGAAAATCTATTTTTGAAATAGTGGATTTAACATCAAAACTAATGATTCAATGGACTACGTTGATGATCGGTGTTGTAGCAAAATAAAAAAGAAACTGCTTCATTTGAGGGTAAAAAAAACAAATAAAAAACCAAAGAAGAAATATCTTACCAAAATCATGTGACTTTATTTATATTTGTTTATTATTATTGTCTTTCCCACAACATTTCGTCACTGTTAACTCATGGAAATCGTAAGAAAATATACGAGGTGAATTTATGAATGATTTGCTACAATTTGTTCATCAACTCATTCTTATCTGGTACCTTGAATTTTGTTAAATTTTTAACTTAATCAACTGTTAAAAATAACCGTTGGATTTTTTAAGAAGAAGAAGAATAGAAAATTTTAAAAAATTGTAGTTTAAAAGTGAGAGGAAACCCTCTGTTTATTTCTAACAAATAGTAATATTAATAGGTGCTAATTGTTCCTTATAAGAAAAGTTACAAACTTTCGTAAAAGTCACTGCTCATCGTAAAAATCACAACCTTTTGCAAAAGTCACAACTCATCGGAAAAGGTACAACCCTTCGAAAAAGTCACAACCCTTTGAAAAAATCACAACCTGTCAGAAAAGTCACAACTCATCAAAAATGTCAAACATAAAATTTTCTCAAATTAAAATGAACATAAAATAATAGGAAAAAATATATGGAACGATACATAGCCAATGAAGAAGGAAATATATGTTCATGCTATATTCACTATAGATTTCCATTTGATTAAAATCTCTTGTCACCAACATTTTACTTTCTTCGTTCATTTTTACTTACATATCTATTAAAAACTTATTATTATCATATCTATATTATCATATTATAAGTAATAGTGAAAATATATTTTTTAAATAGTGGATTTAACATCAAAACTAATGATTCAATGGACTAAGTTGATGCTCCTTGTTTTAGCAAAATCAGAAAGAAATTGTTTAATTTGAGGGTAAAAAAATGAAAAATAAAAAATCAAAGAAGAAATATCTTACCAAAATCATGTGACTTTATTTATATTTGTTTATTATTATTGTCTTTCCCACAACATTTCGTCACTGTTAACTCATGCAAATCGTAAGAAAATATACGAGGTGAATTTATGAATGATTTGCTACAATTTGTTCATCAACTCTTTCTTATCTGGTACCTTGAATTTTTTAAATTTTTTAACTTAATCAACTGTTACAAATAACCGTTGGATTTTTTAAAACGAAGAAGAGTAGAAATTTTAAAAAATTGTAGTTTAAAAGTGAGAGGAAACCCTCTGTTTATTTCTAACAAATGGTAATATTAATAGGTGCTAATTGTTCCTTATAAGAAAAGTTACAACATTTCGTAAAAGTCATTGCTCATCATAAAAATCACAATCTTTTGCAAAAGTCCCAACTCATCGGAAAAGGTACAACCCTTCGAAAAAGTCACAACCCTTTGAAAAAATCACAACCTGTCGGAAAAGTCACAACTCATCAAAAATGTCAAACATAAAATTTTCTCAAATTAAAATGAACATAAAATAATAGGAAAAAATATATGGAACGATACATAGCCAATGAAGAAGGAAATATATGTTCATGCTATATTCACTATAGAGTTCCATTTGATTAAAATCTCTTGTCACCAACATTTTACTTTCTTCGTTCATTTTTACTTACATATCTATTAAAAACTTATTATTATCATGTCTATATTATCATATTATAGGTAATAGTGAAAATATATTTTTTAAATAGTGGATTTAACATCAAAACTAATGATTCAATGGACTACGTTGATGCTCCTTGTTTTAGCAAAATCAGAAAGAAACTGCTTAATTTGAGGGTAAGAAAAATGAAAAAATAAAAAATCAAAGAAGAAATATCTTACCCAAATCATGTGACTTTATTTATATTTGTTTATTATTATTGTCTTTCCCACAACATTTCGTTACTGTTAACTCATGCAAATCGTAAGAAAATATACGAGGTGAATTTATGAATGATTTGCTACAATTTGTTCATTAACTCTTTCTTATCTGGTACCTTGAATTTTGTTAAATTTTTAACCTAATCAAGTGTTACAAATAACCCTTGGATTTTTTAAGAAGAAGAAGAGTAGAAAACTTTAATAAATCGTAGTTTAAAAGTGAGAGGAAACCCTCTATTTATAGTTAACAAATAGTAATATTAATAGGTGCTAATTGTTCCTTATGAGAAAAGTTACAACCTTTTGTAAAAGTCACTGCTCATCGGAAAAATCACAATCTTTTGCAAAATTCACAACTCATCGGAAAAGGCACAACCCTTCGGAAAAGTCACAACCCTTTGAAAAAATCACAACCTTTCGGAAAAGTTAGAACTCATCGAAAATGTCAAAACCCATCAAAAAGTCTCATCGGAAAAGGCACAACCCTTTAGAAGAGTCACAACCCTTCAGAAAAGTCACAACCCTCGGAAAAAATCACAACCTTTCGAAAAAGTCAGAACTCATCGAAAATGTCAAAACCCGTCAAAAAGTCTAAATCCTTTGGAAAAGTCACATTTCTTTTAGAAAATCACAACTCTTTAATATGAAAGGGTATTTACATTTAATATAATACAAATAATTAAATTAATAAATAAAATAAATTGAGTATTTTTAATGGGGGTATTATAGTAATTCAACATTCATTTTAGGAGTTCATACTTTTAAGGTAGTATAGATATAGATATTATATTAAAAGTAGACACATTTTCACATTTAAGGGTTGTGAAATTTCCAAAGAGTTATAATTTTTCCGATGAGTTGTGACATTTTCAAAGGGTTGTGACTTTTCTACAAGGTTGTGACTTTTCCGAAGAGTTGTGACTTCTTTGAAGGGTTGTGACTTTCCAAAGAGTTATGAATTTTCGATGAGTTGTGAACTTTTTGAACAGTTGTGACTTTTTTTTTTGGATAAGGCACAATAATCATTTTTCATACACTACCCTTTGTTGGCTATAAAAAGAGGGATTTCCTCAAATTTTTGAACTACAATTTTTTAATGCTTTTCATTGTTCTTCTTGTTTTTAAAACACTCAATATAGTATATTTTCAATATTTTATATTATATTTATTTGTTTATGTTATATTAAAAGAAGACACCATTTTACATTGAATGGTTATGACTTTTCCAAAGACTAGTGACTTATTCAATGAGTTGTGACCTTTTCAAAAGGTTGTAACTTTTATGATAAGAAACAATATGTGCATGATCATACTACCCTTTGTTAACTATAAATAGAGGAGTCTCTCACATTTTTAAACTACAATTTTTTTATGTTTATAATCTTCTCTTAATAAAAACTCAAGTTTGATTTACAGACGTTGACAATTTCAAAGTTCACTGAAACTTGATCACTTCCTAACATGAATGTTAAAATTAATATAATACTCTGACTAAACACATCCAATTTAGTATATTTCTATATTTTATATCAATATTTATTTATATTATATTACATTGAAAGTAAGAACTCCAACGATACAATAATAACTAAGGAATGCACATTGGAGGACGGAGGATAAAGTATATTTAAGAGGTGTAACAAATAGATTTTAAGAGTTGCTAGCTAGCTTTCAGTAATAATCATAAGAAAGTTTACATTCACTATTCATGGGAACTTATACTTTATCATTCATTTTATAATTGTTTACTTAATTTTTTTACTTAATAATATTCACATTATTTTTCAAAATTGCGTACATGATTTGATATTCACGTGCAGTGCACTTGAGTCAAAACTAGTATATATATATATATATATATATATAAAGTGTGAAGTTTAGCAATGCAAGAAATTCCATACATGTGACAAAAAAAACATCAACAAAAATAATTGTTGAAGGAAGAAGTGGAACTCTGTATAAAGTTAAGATCAATACAGGTGAGTAGAAATAAATGCTTAGTTGTTGACCAAGAAAGAAAGAAATGAGAGTCTTTGGGCATTGCTTAAGCTAAGTCAAACTTGAAAGTTGGGACGAATGTTATATGACTACCTAGTGATTTACAAGTGTAAAGACCCATGGGTTCGTTTTGGGAGCTAGAGCTTCTTATTTAGTAAAAGACTCTTTCGGTAGATTCTAAATGGATATAATGGGACTAATTGTTTATTGGAATAATTTAAATGATGAGTAATGTTAAATAATTAATTTTTTTTGTTAATAGTTAATGGGTCAAGTCTAATATTTATTTAATACCTTATACCACTTGGCCCATGTAATAACCCGTTAGATTATTTTGAGAACTTGGACTATTTTGACTCTTCCTGTAAAATTTTCGATGAAAATTTTGAACAATTCGGTAAGTACGCTCATTTAATTGTCAGAAACTTTTTAATTATTAATTTAATTAGAAAGTAATGGGCCAAATCTGAAATCTATCCTATACCCTTTACCACTTGGCCCATAAAATTAAATTAAGTTAGTGGGTTTTTCCACTTTAAATACCTAATTACTTTATTTGGAAAAGGAAAAGAGTTGTGGCAGAAAACATTGCTCTGCAGATGAACGTGAGAAGAAGAGAAAACAAAATAAAACCGTACTTCGAACTTCAGGTAAGCAAACAATTAGTGCACATTCTTAATTTTTCTATAGCTTGCTATGTAAATGAAATATATGGCGTTCTATTTAAATTGGGTGGACAAGGAATTGAAATTGTTTTCTCTAATTACGCTGCCACGAGTGGAGGAATAAATTGAGGACTTGTGATAGTTGAATGTAAGGGTAATATTTAGGTAATGGTAATTTAATAATTAGGATATAATGAGTGAGTGT
>JAJOOR010014579.1:0-13241 GCA_036250505.1 Solanum acaule
CCTAAGGCCCATCCTTCAAGGTTATACATTTACTTAGGAAAGCTAGACTCATGAAAAGGCACTATGCTTAAGTCTACCAATTCAAGTCTTGGCCTAGACTTCCTGTTTTAGCATTTATAGGAAGAGCTCCATTACTAAGTCATAGTCCAACCAACCATTCATATATATAATCAAGCTTCCATGACACAAGACAAGATACTCAAGTGTAGCATAGGAGCTACAACATCATCCTATAAAGACTCATCATTGTCCATCATCAACACATATCACCATTTCAAGAGAAACATGCTTTCACATTAGCATAATAACACTTTATACAATATCACTTTAATACCATTAGAACATCTTCACATTATAGCTTCACACACACTTTACATATAGCTTCATATAGGACTTTACATATAGCCTCATATGTGTATAATAATACAACAATATAATAACACTCATATAATGCCCTTCATGGCCTCAATTCACAATAATACAATATTCCAACATTATACAACAACTTCACCAATGCCTTCATGGCTACAATTCACAATAATACCACACAATAATAATACATAACACTTCCACCAAAGGTGGATCCAATCTACCAACAACAATTAATTCAATGAAGAGAGTTCAAGCCTTCTTACCATAATCCAAAGCCATAGCCAAAATCACCAGAAATCCAAGCAATCACCAATACTACACCCATAAGGCTTACCACCCTTAATTCACCAATTGTCAACAATTAATCATGAATAAACATTAAACAACACAGGAGATATCAATACAATTCACTTTACACATAATTCCATCAATATTGAATTTATAGAAATAGACCCACTTTATAACAAATTTTAGGGTTTTGTAGAAGACAAGGGTTCATGGAGTATTTCATTCAAAAACCACAAACAAACATCAATTAACCCATATCCCAACGTTTCAAATCATTTTCATGCAAGAACCCTTGATAGAATTCAAAAACAAGCTTTTAGTCACTTTTTGAAAACATTGTAAAATCCTTTGAAATTGACCCTAGGATGAAGATGAGTCCTAGATGAAGAGCCACCATACCTCAATTGATGAAATCTCAACGAAATTTGGTGGAAGGGAACCCTAAATTAAAACCCTAGCTCTCCATCTTCTTCTTCCTTGTACTTGAGAGAACTTTAGAGAGAGAAAGAACTTTGGGGTTTTGATTTGGAAGAATGAATTCTAAAATACAATATACAAGTTTAAATACCTTCAAAATACTTAAAAACACTTAAAACAATAACCCACATATTACCCAAACTACCCCTCACTTAGTTTGACCTTTTTAAACAAGTCAAACTTGATTTTTATTTTCGCAGATTTCATTGGGAAACAAGTCCGTGACGTGGGGGTGTTCCCATAAGTTTCTAAAAAAATTAAATTTCGAGACAGTAGAGTCCGCGGTGTCTCCGCGATGCGGAGCCGCTTTTTGGCCATTGGTGGAGCAGGTCCGCGACGCGGAGCGACTACCTCCAAGAACAACTTCAAGCTGCCTTGGCAGCTTGCTTGGCCAAGGGTTGGGGTCCTCCTCGGGGACCTTTAGGGTGGTCCCGGGGAGACGTACCCGAACGTTTTGACCCTAAAAACATTTATTAATACACTAAGGTCACCTCCACTGATTTTAGACTCCAAACAACACATAAAAACATGAACAACATGCTAGAATCCATCAACACGTAAAGGACTAGTTTCCGAACGTCTTGGTCGTCCCTTGACGTTTGACTTCCAAACTCTTTCAAACTGACTAAAAAGGCTATTCTTCATTATTTTAACAAATTATTAATGCATAAAACCCATGTGAGCCTCTACTTTATCCTACATCATTTTGAGGGGCGTTACAATATCCCCCACTTGGGAACATTCACCCTCGAATGACACTTTAAAACATTAAGGGTAATGACTCAAGACTAGCAGCCCTCAACAAACATACAATATCAATATGAAAGCACTCATCAAGGAGGAAACATCAACTCCACATAACAAGCCATTACAACACAACTTCATTCAAATATATGGAAGTAGGAATCACACCTACAACTCAACATGCCTCAAACCTTTTTCCATTTCTCATTTATTTGGAGGAACTTCCTTCTCCATAGCACCTCATGCTCATAACAACATCAAAGAACGCAATATGCAATTATCTCATTAAAAGACAATCATGCCACATCAAGAATACACTTAAGCATGCTCAACTAATCAATTCTGACAACTTTTAGCCACTCACCAATTTATGCATATAAGGAGAACAACGATAATGAAAATGATTTTCTCATTTAAATCAAGAACTCAATTTAAAGCAAGTATCATTATAAGGAGAAATATAGAAACTCATTTTTTTTTCTCACAAAACTCCAAAAACCATGCATCATGCTTCTACAATTCTTTGACTCAAGTTCGATTAGGAATAGAAGAAAGAGACAAGAATATCCAAACTCACCTCAACTCATCATTCAACATACCATCCCCCACTTAGGTGAAACCCACCTAAACCAACACAAAAGGATTCCAACACAAAACTAGAAATTAGGACTTACCGACACTTTCATCCAGATTTGCTTGCTTGTTAGCTTGGAGAGCATAGAAATGATTCCTTGCTTGACCATCAACACTAGGACCACTATAAGGAGCTTGCCTAACATTCCTTCCTTTAGACACAATATTAGGACAATCTCTCACCTTGTGATCATTTTTCCGACAACCATACCAACCACTAGTGCTGCATAGACACTTCCCAAAATGCCTCTTTCCACAAATGGAGCAAGTAGGCTTAGAAATTTGAGAACCACCACCTCCTTCATGGTTAAACTTAGGAGCACTTGAGAAATCTTGATATGGAGCCCTCTTCTTAAACCTAGGTTGTCCTTGATCCTCATACCTACCCCTTTTCAAGTCTTTCCTCACCCTAGTCATCTTGGACTCCTCAACAGATTGAGCATACACAACAAGCCTAGACATGTTCATGTCACCATGAAGCATTGTCGTACGACACTCTTCTTTCACCAAGTCGAATACACCGGTAACAAACCTACTCATCTCCTCTCTATAGTTAGACACCAAAGATGGAGCATACCTAGACAACATAGAGAACTTCAAAGCATACTTTTCCACACTCATATTACCTTGCCTAAGATTAATGAACTCCTCAATTTTGCACTCCCTCTTCTCCGAGGGAAAAGACTTACCCAATAATGCTTCCTTAAACTCCTCTCATTCAACACAAGAGACAGATTAGGAAAAGGACACTTATAGACCGAACTCTAAGGCACGACGTCAAGATTAATGAAAGTAGTGAAACCTCTACCGTCCTATAGCCTCTTGCTCATAGATGTGTCGCGACTCACACCGATGAACAAGACTCTACTAGACGTGGAATATGAGACTTTGAATCCTAAGGAACAATTTCCAAAGCCTTATGCTCTGATACCAAGTTTGTAACGACCCGAGAGCACCCCCTAGCCGTTACATGCGTATTCGACCTCTCGAAGGTCGTATACAAGCTTTAGCATTCATTCATCGCATTCGGTAATAAAAATTGTAAGGAATAAAAACACTTTTTAAAACAAATCCATAATACTTATAAAATCTTTCAAATGTAAAGAAGTAGAATTTCTAAGTCTCTTGTACCATCTTAGACATGAATAGAACATCTTAGGGATACGACCCCTTTAGAACAAAAATATAAGTCTTATACAATGTCTAAGTTGAAATACTAGAAAGGTAACAACTATGTCCTCGAATATATGAGGACATACCAAGCTTCTAGAGAAGAGTCAATATCCCAAGCTTCCTCAAACGATCTCCTCACTTTCCACCACCTACACTTGTAACAATAGAGAAATATGGAATTAGTACAATAAGTACTAAGTATAATGACCATGCAAGAAAACATGCACAACGGACATTTATAAGGAATGTATGCTTTTAAGACTTTCTTTAACAAACCTTTACAACCACAAGCATAAACCCACATTTCAAGTCACCATTCACAAATAAGACTATATTCACATCGTTTACAACTCAATTAACACAAGTGTACCTTACTTAAACAAGGTAGCAAGGTAATTCCTTCATTACCATTTAAGCCTCTATCTCAAGTCACCCTAAGCCACCCTTAAGTGAATAATAAAGTGACCGCCCATACAACCTCTTCATATACACCTAAGTGTACCTAAGAGTTACCATAGACAAGGGTTTTATCATTACATTATAACATACTAAGTCAACATTCTGTATAAAACCATCTAAGAGACACACAAACATATAGGGGACAATCACATAATATCCCTAAGGCTTAGGGAACTCACTTTAGTATCTTCTAAGCCAACTCATGTCATGTGTAGATAGCATCTCATACTACTGCCTACATGTTGTAGAACCTATCCAATACTAGAGTGCACATCCCATATGATGGAAATAGGCCTTAACCGACATAGACCACACTAGTAAGGTATGGAATCTGGAGTCTATCCTACTCCGTGGAGGTTGTTCTACTTGCCAAGGGTAGAACTAAAAGTAACCCACATTGGCACATGGTTTAAGAGAAGTCCAAGGATGTTCATTGTGCCTAATCTCATGCTCAACTAGGCCACCATCCTATCCATATCCACTCGGTGCTTAGCCTTTATTTCCATAGAGTATTCAATCACATATGTACTAGAGCGGGTTCCTTTTCTAGTTCAACCAACTCATAGTACCTCTTCCCAAGAAAGGCCCCATTTCTTAGTATAGCCAATCTAGGTTCATAAAGATAGCTCATTTGACTTTCTTAGATAAGGATTGCCGTTCCGGCTCCATCCATCTCTAAGTCTATCATTTCACTCAAGAAGGGAACATCACCCTAAGGCCCATCCTTCAAGGTTATACATTTACTTAGGAAAGCTAGACTCATGAAAAGGCACTATGCTTAAGTCTACCAATTCAAGTCTTGGCCTAGAATTCCTCTTTTAGCATTTATAGGAAGAGCTCCATTACTAAGTCATAGCCCAACCAACCATTCATATATATAATCAAGCTTCCATGACACAAGACAAGATACTCAAGTGTAGCATAGGAGCTACAACATCATCCTATAAAGACTCATCATAGTCCATCATCAAAACATATCACCATTTCAAGAGAAACATGATTTCACATTAGCATAATAACACTTTATACAATATTACATTAATACCATTAGAACACCTTCACATTATAGCTTCACACAAACTTTACATATAGCTTCATATATGCCTTTACATATAGCCTCATATGTGTATAATAATACAACAATATAATAACACTAATATAATGCCCTTCATGACCTCAATTCACAATAATACAATATTCCAACATTATACAACAACTTCACCAATGCCTTCATGGCTACAATTCACAATAATACCACACAATAATAAAACATAACACTTCCACCAAAGGTGGATCCAATCTACCAACAACAATCAATTCAATAAAGAGAGTTCAAGCCTTCTTACCATAATCCAAAGCCAGAGCCAAAATCACCAGAAATCCAAGACGGTACGTTTACTTTGGCATGAAGATCACATGGTCTCAAGGGCGGCAAGGAAACTTTGCCTAGGTGCTGCCTCATCTTCACGAGCTCCACCACGACTCTTGGTGTACACCACAAATTGTGGGAGCATCCGTGAAGATGCCTTGGGCCCTTGAGGGCTTGACATGGTGGAGAGACCCACTGGTCAAGGGACCACGGGCACAACCACGGGCCGTGGTACCCTTCATGACCCGTCCAAGTGGGCGTGGTCCCTGGCGGTGTTGCCCAAGTGAGGGGTTTTTAAGTAATTTCATTTTAATTGTTTATTATCTCGGGTTGTTTTAAATGGTTTATATGGTAAATATATAAGGTTTTAAGTCTGTTTTAAAGTCATTCTCCTAAATTCAAAACCCTCGATCTCTCAAAACTCTCTCAACTCAAGACTCCATGGAAGAACTTTGAAGGAGCTTATCAAGGGTTTGTAGATGGGAGGTTTCACACGAAATTCATAGGGTTTAACTAAGGGATGGTGGCTATTCACTCTTGGGATCCCTTTCCTCAAGAGGTCCTTCCAAATATGGTTTTCAACATCCCCCAAATTGTAGATTTCAATCCAAATTCGTGGGTCTCTTTCTAAAATTGATTCCATTGACCTCTAATGGTTGTTTATGATTTTATATGAATGTTTGTGGATGAATTCATGTAATACTTATGGTTTTCGAACAATTCCCCACAAGACCCATGATTTCCCTTTCTTTCTCCAATTCTAACCCTAGTTTGTGTTGAATACTGATTGAAGGTTATGAATTGATTATGATGCTATGCAATTCATGTTTTGTATGATGATATTACCCAAAATTATGTATGATTACTATGAAATTAGGGTTAAGTCTTGAATGGGACCTTGAAGGCTATGAGGTGATGATATCAATGTGATTCTTTATGTGTTGTTCAATGTACTTGCTTAATTCATGTATGATGAAGTTGGATGATGGTTTCTTCTTCCCTCTAACCCTAGTTGGTAATTGAGCATGTTATGATGAGAATCTAGCATGCTATTATGAAATTGATTATTGTATTATGAGGTTATCCTATATGATATATGAATATCAAGAAAATAGGGTTGAATCTTAAAGAAAGCCTTGATGGCTATGAATGAAGGTTTTCAATTGGTAAGTAGCCTTCTATTGAATTGTTGATCCACTTGTGGGGGAGTTATATATCCTTTGAATGAATGGTTTGATCCACTTATGGTGGAGGTGCTTACTTGTTAGTATGAATTGTAGTGTTGAGACAAGGTCCCTCTTCCCTACAACCCTAGATATGACTAGGTATGATACATTATGAATATGAATGAGATGTTATGAACATGGTATGGTCTATATGTTGAATTTTATGAGGTTCTCTTGTGGAAGAACCCTACCCACATAATCCGCAAATGATACATGCCATGAATGATGTACTTGAATGATGAATATTAGATATGTGACTTACATGATCTAAGATTCTTAAATGCAATATATGTGAATTGTGCATGAGTTGGGATATTACGTATATGTTATGACCCCCCCCCCTTGACAAGGGAGGTGTCTATGATGTTAATGTTGTTGTCGCTGTGCCATTGTGAGGACAATCATGCACACACACACTCCATGCATAAATATGAATATGATATGTCTATGGTGTCAATTGAAAGGCTAATTCTCATATGCACCTTTACATACTGTTATGCATGAAATGTACATGACCATGAAGATATGACTATGTATGCTAGGATGTATGTATGTTATGGTATGATTGGTATATGAATGTAACATAGTTCTCATGATTATAGTATAATGTTAGTGAAAGGTTTACTCACTTGCTAAGTGTTCTAAACTGAAAGGATTATTCTCACTTATGAACACATATGAGCTATTATGGTATGATGTCTACATAAGAGGCTAGTAAATGCAAATGTGAACTTATGTGATGACTAAAGATGATTACAAAAGGGAATTAGATGCTTAGCACCGAAAGGCCATGTAAATGAGATGGGGGTCTCATGTTTAGTAAGTCTGGCTCCCCACATGGGTTTCCTCACGTTTAGCAAGTTCCGATTACCCACGGTATGTGTTGTCTCATGATATGGAAGCCTCCACGTTTAGTAAGTTAGGGTTCCATTTAGCTCTCATGGTCTATGTAGGTTGTTGCAATATTTCCCTAATGTAAAAGTAAATGAAGGTATGAAAGGTGTGAACTCTTACTAGGGCTTTCTTAAGGGTTTCTACATAGTGTAAGGGAGGGTATGGGACTTCTCTTGAACATTGCACTTGTGGGATCCAAAGGGATGGTTGTAGTAGTGTTCTCTTATGAATATGATGATTATGACTTATGTATGTTGAAGTTATGTTATGTATGATCATTATGCAGATGGTTTACCTATGATATGGACTATTTGAATTATGACTAAGATGTATGATATGAACTAATGTTTGTGAATGTCACCTTACTATGTATATGACCTATGGATAAAACTAATGTATGATAAGTATGAGCATGGTGATTCAAAGGTAATACTTAGTGTAGGTAGGACTATGGACCCTACCTATGCATTGCACAAGTAGAACCTAGTGTTACTTATATTGTTATTATATTATGATGTAACGATCTTAATGATTGAATATGCATGAGTAGTATGTCTTGTAATGAGTAATATTGTATTAAGATTATGTTTAGAGATTATGCTTGTGGTGATGTTATTATCCTTTGTGCTTTGATGAACTATATGTGTATTGCTTGTGACTTGTGATTCTCCAACTCTTTTAAGGATGATGTTCAAAAGTGCATAGCATGGTTTCAAATGAAATGTATTTTTTAAGCATGTTTTAATGGTTTTTATGCATGGCTTCCATACTTAGTACGTGTGTTGTACTAACCCATATTTCTTCTACATTTTTACAAAGTGTAGGGTTTGGTGATGTAATGTCTTATGCTTGGAAGTTAGGTTTCTAAGGAGCTTGGGAATGAAGACTTGGGGAGTCCTCATAGTTTCAAGGATAAACCTACCTCGTACACTTATGTCATTATGTCTTTATGTTTTATGTCTTTAGACTTGTGTAAGGGTCATGCCCCAAGTAATTATTATGTAAGGGCCATGTCCCTAAGTTGTTATGAAAGAGTTGTTATTCTAAATGTTATTGATGGTTTTGAGACGTAGTGTCATAGACTCTCTCTTATTTTGTATAGTCTTCGATTGTAAAGAAAAGTTTTAAATTTTCCTCTATTTTCATATGCTTTAATGTTCATGATATGCTAAGGGCTTTTATAAGACCTCTGAGAGGTCGAGTACGCCGTGTTACGACTAGGGGGTGCTCTCGGGTCGTTACAAACTTGGTATTAGAGCATAAGGTTATGGAATGGTCTTAGGATGTCTCAAACCACGTCTAGTAGAGTCTTGTTCATCGGTGTGAGTCGTGACACATCTATGAGCGAGAGGCTATAGGACGTTAGGAAACTTCACTTCTTCATTCTCTAAGTCGTGCCATAGATCTATAAGCTCTCTCTCTTATTCCTTGTCTTATGGTGTTTAGAGTAGGACCACTTGAAGGGTTCTTGCTAGAAGGAGCGAGGGAGAAATGTTGATTGTGATGCCAATTATGGATATGTGACTTGTGAACTTTGATGGAATAGATTGTGAAGTTGTATTTTGTGTGATTAATGCTTCATAATTGCCTTTGTGTTGGTTAGAAGAACTTGTGTAGGCTTACTCCAAAGGGGGGAGATAGTGTGCCTACCTAGCAAGGTAATTGTGAGGTTATGTTTAGTTGATGGTAGAACCCGTATGGTCAAATTGTTGATTCCCAAAGGAACCTATCCGAGAGTGGAAATGGGGAAAATAAATTCTATGCCCTAGGTTGGAATTATGTTGTGTTTCAAAGTTGACTTTGAGGGTTGCATATACCACCTAGTTAAGGTGAAGAATAAGAAGTGTAAGTGTTGACCAACTTCAAAGGGTTAGTTGTTGTCTTTTAAGATTGATCTCAAGTATGGTCATTTGAGTAGGGTGCTTAGATGATACCTAGGCATAGTTGGATGGTAGATCCCACCAAAAGTGATGATAAGGGTTGATATGGTCTAGAGTTGTCTTGATCCAACTTTAGTGAAAAAGAGAAAGGTTTCTTGGTCAAAAACTCTTCTAAGTTCCTCTAAGGTTTAATCAAGAAAGGATGTCTACCCCTAAGTCTCAAAGAGTGACTGGTAGTGAATCTTAAGGGTTTCGGTATGTGTTTTATGTTTTATTGAATTCCAAAATTTCTATGGGTCAAAGGTAGAGGAAGATCCTCTAGAGTCCATAGATGAGATATCTAAGGTGATGAACCTTGTAGGACTAATTCTGATAATACTTGTCTTTCGTGACTTGATAAAGAGAATATCGTGAACTTTTTGTGTTGTCCTTAGTACTCATGGGTTTAGTTATGGCCATATGTGGGTGATTAGTATAACTCAACTTAGTCCTTATGAGTTTTATGATGTGTTGGATTTTGATGAATAGTGATGCTTAAGTGGCACTTAGAGATGTTGAGTGATTAAGCTCCTTTAAAAGAGGGTAGGAGTGAGATCCTCATTTGTTTAAGAATCATGTTGTGTTATGAGATAGTTTAGGCTTACCCCAAGGAGGGATAATGTGCTTAGATGGTAAGGTCATTGAGTGTCCTTGATGTTTATGAGATAGGTTTGCTTGAATTCTCACGTTATATGGTTTAATGAGTTTGAACAACCTAGACCCGAAGTGGTAGATTCATATGACACCTTGAGTGATATCCTAGTGAAGGTCTTAGAAAAGGATGCTACTAGGGTTGACTTGGAAGAATTTTTGGGATGAAGGTACTGGTATGTTGGTAATTTCATGTGAGAGTAAGTGCTATGTTGTATTCTGGTATTACCTTATCTTGTATGATGCCTTATGAGGCGATGAGGCTTAGAGTTCTCCGGATGAGTTAATAGAACCTTTTTCGGATTTTACCCCGGTTAATGGTTTAAATGTAGTAAAAAGGGTTTATGGAAGATGTCCCTTTACCTTGTTCCCTAGAAATACTCTTGTTGACTTAGTGAAACTTGGCATGTTAGACCTTGATGTGACTCTTACTATGGATGGGTTGCATACATGGTGTGTTTTTATTAATGATAGGGCTCGGATGGTTAGAAGAATATGGGACTCTTGAGTATGTATTAGTTACCACATTTTTTAGTAGGATGACATTTGGGTACAATTTCTTCCTATTATGGATTTGGTGTTTGATTGTGTCATATAAGGGTGGTATGGCTAGATGTTGAGGACCATAGACTTTTGCAAAGATGGCAAAATGTGAGTTTGGTTATGTCTTTAGGAGTGCTTGGAAAAAATTTTCTTGAGGATTTTAGTGAGGGCTTCCTCCTAAGGAGAGGATGGTGTGCTTAAAAAGCATGATTTGTTGAAATCCCGAAATCTCCATCTCTTTCTTCCATTCCTATTCTAGCTTGAGACCAAGAGTTCCTAGATGGGCTTATGTTATGTTTTAGGAGTCATGTGTGACTTAGGTGTCCTCATGATTTCCTTATGATAATTATGTTCTTGAGAATTCATGTTTTGAGATAAAATGAGTTTTCATGTCTCATGTTCCTTATGTTGATAGGCAATTAGAGTAAGAAACCTATGTGATTCATGAGGTGAATAGTTTAAGTGTGCTTTTGAGAAGTAATTGCATAGTTGGCCTAAGATGATATGATAAGCATGATTTGAGTTGGAGAAGGAAATTCCTCCTATGAAATGGAATATGTCTAAGTTGCATGCATATTGAGTTCGTAGAGGTAGTCTTATGCTCTCATGTTGCATGATGTGTGTTTTAAATGGGGATTTTTCTCCTAAGTTATGCATTGTGTGTAATATGACATACTTGACTTCATGATGTGAATTAAATGAACATGCTTGAATGTGTTCTTATGAAATGGAATGTTAGCTCCTTGTGTGGTGGAAACTTGCCTAAAGAGTGGAGGAGGTAGTTCCTCCCATGTTTATGTGAATTAATGAGGTTTGTGCATTTCCATAAAAACTTGTGTTTTTGAATAAAGATGAGTTGTATGAGTTGTTTCCCTCATGTTGTAGTGCATTGGTTATAAGTGATCTATTGTACTTCATGAAAATAAGATATGAGCATGTCTTAGTAAGGAGTTGAGAAGTTCCTCCTTGAAAGAGTGCTATTGAACATGGAAATTTGCATATGTGCTTAATGATGTATGGACCATGTAATGACTAGGAGAAGGTAGTTCCTCCTATGAACATGAGAAATGTTGATGTTGGTGTGTTATGAATAGGAGAAGGTAGTTCCTCCTTGAACATAACTAAACATGATAATGTCATGCATATAGATTGATAGATGTAGTTCCTAATTCCTTATATTTGCATGGACTATGTTAAAAAAAATTGGAGTTTAAGTTCCCCTTTTGAATGATGCTCGTTATGTGTGGGGTATTTTTTTTTAAGTTATACATCACTTTGATGATTACATGCTTGTTGGGCTGCTAGTTGAGTTTTTTTTTTTTTTTGTTCCTTAAGATGTTTAAGTGTCATTCGGGGACGAATGTTCCCAAGGAGGGGATATTGTAACGCCCCGTACGAAACTAGTAAGACCTAGCTAAGGCTTGATTGAATCTAGTAGGTTGACCTAGAGCCTCACATGTTAGTTTATGGTTGGAAGCATGTTTAAATGATGAAAAATGGCTATTGAATCTAGTTTGGTGACTTTAGTGAGTCAACGTCAAGGCACGTGTTAGACTCCATGCTTTGGGACCTACTCTAGGTTAGTTGAGGGTGCTAGACAAGGAGCCAAGCCAAAAGGGGCAAGCCTTAGCCAAAAATCCAAGGCTTTCCCAAGTTGGCTGCCCACTGCCCCAAAGACCACGGGCACCACCACGACCCGTGGTGCCCTAGACGGTCTGAATACTTGGGTGTGAAGATCATATGGTCTCAAGGGAGGCAAGGCAACTTTGCCTAGGTGCTGCCTCATCTTCATGAGCTCCACCACGACTCGTGGTGTGCACCACGGATTGTGGGAGCATCCGTGAAGATGCCTTGGGCCCTTGACATGGTGGAGAGGCCCACTAGTCAAGGGACCACGGGCACCACCACGGGCCGTGGTACCCTTCACAACCCGTCCAAGTGGGCGTGGTCCCTGGCGGGGCTGCCCAAGTGAGGGGTTTTTAAGTAATTTCATTTTAATTGTTTATTATGTGGGGTTGATTTTAAATGGTTTATATGATAAATGTATAAGGTTTTAAGTCTATTTTAAAGTCATTCTCCTAAATTCAAAACCCTCGATCTCTCAAAACTCTCTCAACTCAAGACTCCATGGAAGAACTTTGAAGGAGCTTATCAAGGGTTTGTAGATGGGAGGTTTCACACGAAATTCATAGGGTTTAACTAAGGGATGGTGGCTATTCACTCTTGGGATCCCTTTCCTCAAGAGGTCCTTCCAAATATGGTTTTCAACATCCCCCAAATTGTAGATTTCAATCCAAATTCGTGGGTCTCTTTCTAAAATTGATTCCATTGACCTCTAATGGTTGTTTATGATTTTATATGAATGTTTGTGGATGAATTCATGTAATACTTATGGTTTTCGAACAATTCCCCACAAGACCCATGATTTCCCTTTCTTTCTCCAATTCTAACCCTAGTTTGTGTTGAATACTGATTGAAGGTTATGAATTGATT
>JAJOOR010014582.1:0-16429 GCA_036250505.1 Solanum acaule
ATAATTGACTTAATAAAAATAACTAATTCAACAACATAGCTATAATTCAAACTAAATTAGATTAATAAAGCGTTTAACGTTAAAATAATAATGAAATCTTTTTTTCAAGATAGTTTTCAAGTATTTATAAAATATATTAGCTACATACGTAACAATATAAAACATATTTATTATTTAAAATATTATAAAAGTGAATAAAATTCTTAAAATATCTTGAAACATATTTTGAACTTTTATAAAATTAGTTATTTCAAATCATCTGGAATTAAGGAAGCTCGCAAATTAATTCTTATCGTGGAGGGTCAAAATTAGGTGTCAACAACTGTCCCTCATTTTACTTGGTTTGATGCAATAAATTCGAGGAAAATGAAATTGACAAATCCAATTTTGACCGACCACGTCTTCATCCTTTAGGAGAGGGATTTGGTACGGACTTTAGGAATTAAGGCCGAACCTCGGAAATGAGTTTCCTACATATCTCAGGTTATATGAGAATTCAGGCCACTTGTAGTTTGATACGCTTGATTTGACGCACGATTTTGAAAGAATTCAAAAGTTATTCCGATATCGAATTATGAAGAGACCGAAACACTTGGGAATAAGATTTAAGGGAGAATGTTGGAACATAGCCGAGTTTTCAACAGTGATCCCGCCTACATATCCTCAACTCAGGGAATCAGGCTGCTTATAGTTCGACTCTATCGGTTGAAAAGGAAATCTATTACGCAAGATATCCTTTGGTTCTGGAGGAGTGATAAGTAAGTCGAGTATGAAAAGTAGGCTTGCAACCTCTTAGCCATGAATGTGGGGCCCTTCACACCCATAAATAAGAACTTACACGGACATAATTTCCAAAGCTCTTGGTGCATTGTCACTCAGATTGGAAAGCTGCTTCCGGTAGAGACCAAAAATTTCTGAACGCGAAACTGAAATCGACAGACACAAAGAAGAGCCCACATGCCTTTTAACAGGGATGTGGTTTGATTGTGGTGGAAGTCGCTCCTCTGCTCGCGTCCTAAGAGTTTGGCATTCCTCTTTGGACTATGTCCCAGTTCGCTGCTAAGAAAAAGTTCCACGTTGTGCTGCATCCTTTTTTATGTCGTCCGCACCTGTGGTTTGTTTGAGAATTCATCCTCTTGGGATGCTCTCGGAAAAGACTGAGATAAAACTTATTAGCATAAAATGCAATTTAAATGGGGAGATAGTGTCTTTTACCGTGTTGACACTTAATTGTTCTCCTTGAACATTCGACGTCAACTACGTCGGGTTTGACATAAAGCAAATAAAGCTTGTGTCTCATATTTTCGATATAATCTTCAATGTACTCTTCTTTTGACGTCAAAGTAGTAAAATAGGTTGATGTGATATGTTGATAATTCTCTTGATGTCGTTGTTGCAAAGAAAATAATGTAGTCGATGTTGATCTTCTTGTGATGGGTAAATCTTTCTCTTGCGATGCATAACTCATTCTCATGCTGTGCATGAATCCTTATCTTGCGATGTAGGAATTCTTTTCCCGCGATGCATGAATCTTTTTCCCGCGATGCATGAATCTTCTCTTGCGATGCATGAATCTCTTTTCTCGCGATGCACAAATCTTCTCTTACGATGCATGAATCTCTTTTCTCGCAATGCATGAATCTTCTCTTGCGATGTATGAATTCCTTTCCCACGATACATGAATCTTTTTCCCGTGATGCATGAATCTTCTCTTGTGATGCATGAATCTATTTTCTCGCGATGCATGAATCTTCTCTGGCGATGCATGAATCCCTTTTCTCGCGATGCATGAATCCTTCTCTTGCGATGCATGAATCTCTTTTCTCGCGATGCATGAATCTTTTTCCCGCGATGCATGACTTTTCTTTGCGATGCATGAATCCTTCTCTCGATGCATGGCTTCTTTATCTAGCTATGCATGACTTCTTTCTCTTGCTATGCATTTCTCTTGATGATGCCTCCCTGATACCGAACGAAGATAATGCTTCACCGAGCAACATATGTGATCTTCTGGGTATCTTTTGGATGGCGGTATCGCCTCAATCGACAATACAATATAAATAAAAATGACCCTCGGAGTAGCGGTATCATCTTATTTGACAATACGATATAAATGACTCTCCGAGTAGTGATATCGTCTCAATCGACAATGTAAATAAAAATGACCCTCGGAGTAGTGGTATCATCTCATTTGACAATACGATATAAATAACTCTCCGGGTAGTGATATCGTCTCATTCGACAATACAATATAAATAATCTTCAGGGTAAGAACATTATCATATCTGATAATATAATGCAGATAAATATTTTCCAGGTATCTTTAGTTGCTGGAAAATAATAATATTTCTCTCTTCAAGGTTTTCATTTGTTCCATTTCCGAACATAATTACGTGTTCATTATGAACCTTGCCTTGCTGAGAATTTGAATAAAGTAATGCTACTCGCATTCCCAATTCTTGGTATAAGAAGCATAAAATATTTCCTGCATCCACAGAAAAGTTGTCAATTTTGGGAGCTCTTCGCCCTTTTGACTTCTCCATATTCATTGAATGGAAAAATATGCCGATCTTGGGGCACCCTGTAGACCTACATCCATAGAAAAATTGTTAGTTTAAAAATAAACTGATCTGTGTTGATCTCTTCGGTTGTCTGCTCCTTGCCTTGCTATCTCCGGTTGATTTCTTCGATCTCCCGCCTCTTGATAGATAAGACAAAACATTTTCATGCGAAAATAATTGAAACATGAAAGAAAAGTTTTTTTAAGGAAAATAGATTTTCAAAAGTGATGTTTGAAAAAGGTCACTGCCAAGTGTCATGTCACGTTGAGTTTAATGAATGTCATTGGAGTTGATGTTTCAAGATCTATCTGATTACTTATTGGGAAGTATTCAAAGTTGCTCTGAACTGCCGATAAACCCTGTTGAAATTTTGAGGCCATCCTCAGAATTTCTGTCCCAGTTAACTGTCTTGGCTTATCTTCAACCATTGGTGAGCAAATCACGGAATTTTTGAGATCCTCTCAAAAAATTTGTCCCAGTTGCAATTCTTAATGTGACTTCAGTCTCGATTTCGTTGGAGAGATCTTCTTCTCGAGAATTTTTGAGTCCCTCTCAAAAATTCTGTCCCAGTTTCTATTGTAAAGAGAAATAGAAATCTCACTGGAAATATGACCGAGCCCTTGTGGCGCCTACGTATCCCGTTGAGGCGGAAATCAGGTCAAACGTAGTTCCCCTCTCGGGATTAACAAAAAATAAGAAAATTACAAAGAAACCGACCGAGGCCGACATAGGCCGCCTACGTATCTCATTCTTGAGAATTCGGGTCGAACGTAGTTCAAAGTACAAGGAAAAATATTAAAAGGGGATAAATGAGTGACCGAGGCCGATATAGACTGCTTACGTATCTCATTTTGAGAATTCAGGTCAGACATAGTTCATTACATAGGGATAGATTCTAAACAAAGCAAATACAAACAAATGAAACGATTACAAGGAAATAACAAAAATACAAACTAAGGCTTCACACGTAGTATCTCTTGACAACATCTGAGTTGATCGGTTTCGGCCATTCGATGCCATCCATCTCCAACAGGACCAGGGCACCTCCGGATAATACTTTGCAAACCATGTAGGGTCCTTGCCAATTTGGTGCAAATTTCCCTTTATATTCATCCTGGTGAGGGAAAATGCGTTTAAGAACCAACTGACCAACCTCAAATATTTTGGCCCTTACTTTCTTGTGGAAAGCACAAATCATTCTCTGTCGATACAGTTGCCCATGACAAACAACAACCATTCTCTTCTCGTCAATCATTGTTAGCTGATCAATCCGCTTGTGAACCCATTCAACATCACTCAATTCAACTTCTTGGATGATTCTCAATGAAGGTATTTCAACTTCTGCAGGTATAACTGCTTTTGTTTCATATACTAGCAAATATGGAGTAGCTCCAACTGATGTTCTGACAGTCGTTCGGTAACCCAACAAAGCATATGGAAACATCTCGTGCCAACCTCTGCGATTGTCGATCATTTTCCTTAGAATCTTCTTTATATACTTGTTAGCAGCTTCTACAGTTCCATTCATTTGGGGACGATAGGCGGTTGAGTTTCGGTGAGTAATCTTGAATTGTTCACATATCTCTCTCATCAATTGACTATTGAGATTCGCTCCATTGTCAGTAATGATGGATTCTGGTACTCCAAATCTACATATCAGATTGTTACGAACGAAATCAGCTACAACCTTCTTGGTCACTGATTTATACGAAGCTGCTTCCACTCACTTGGTGAAGTAGTCAATGGCGACCAAAATGAATCTGTGTTCGTTGGAAGCGGCTGGCTCAATTGGACCAATGACATCCATGCCCCAAGCTACAAAAGGCCAGGTGAACTCATAGCATTGTGTTCGTGAGGGGACACTCGAATCAAATCACTATGTACTTGACATTTATGACATTTTTGCACAAACTTGCAACAATCATGCTCCATAGTCATCCAAAAATAACCAGCTCGAAGGATCTTCCTTGCCAAAGTGAGTTCGTTCATATGAGTGCCACAAACTCTGGCATGTATCTGTTCCAAAAGCTTTGCAGCTTCACTAACATCAACACATTTGAGAAAACCTAGATCTGGAGTCCTCCTGTAAAGGATTTCCCCACTTGCAAAGAAATTGAGGGCCATACGACGTATCGACTTCTTCTGGTTGAACGTTGCATTCTCAGGATAAGTCCCGATCTCTAAATACTTCTTGATGTCAAAATACCAAGGTAAACCATCTAGTTCCACTTCAACATGTGAACAATGAATAGGCTGTTCTTTTATCTCAATATCCACTGGATCAATGTAACTTGTATCCGGATGTTTAATCATCGAGGCGATAGTGGCGAGAGCATCAACCAACTCATTCTGTGTCCTAGGAGTGTGTCTGAACTCAATCTTCCGGAATCTTTCGCACAACTTCTGTATATACTGCACATACGGTATGGTCTTTGGGTTCTTCACAGCCCATTCTCCTTGAACTTGGTGAATCAGCAAATCTGAATCTCCAATAACCAATAGCTCATGAATATTCATATCGATGGCCATCTTCAAACCAAGGATACAAGCTTCGTATTCTGCCATGTTGTTTGTGCAATTAAATCGGAGTTTAGCTACCATAGGATAATGCTGACCGGATTCTAACACTAAGACTGCTCCGATACCTTTCCCTTGGTGATTTGCGCTCCATCAAAGAATACTCTCCAACCGGGGTATGCCTCAGAAATATCTTCACCTACAAATGCAACTTCTTCATCGGGAAAATAAGTCTTCAGCGGTTCATACTCTTCATCAACTGGATACTCTGCAAGATGATCAGCCAAGGCTTGTGCTTTTATCGCCTTCTAGGTTACATACACAATATCAAATTCACTCAAGAGCATTTGCCATTTAGCCAACTTCCCGGTCGGCATTGCTTTCTGGAAAATATACCTCAATGGGTCCATCCTGGAAATAAGGTATGTGGTATAAGAAGATAAATAATGTCTCAACTTTTGAGCGATCCAGGTCAAACCACAACATGTTCTCTCCAAAAGAGTGTAACGAGCCTCATATGGAGTGAACTTTTTGCTCAAGTAATAAATGGCTCGCTCCTTCTTCCCAGTTTCATCATGTTGACCAAGCACGCATCCCAATGCATTATTCGAGACCGACAAATATAGCAATAACGGACTCCCTTCTCGCGGAGGGACCAACACCGGTGGATTTGACAAATATTTCTTGATGGAATCAAAAGCAGTTTAACATTCTCCGGTCCACTTGGTCGAGACATCTTTTTCCAATAACTTAAAGATGGGCTCACACACCACAGTGGATTGAGCTATGAACCGACTGATGTAGTTCAACCTTCCCAAAAAACTTATTACCTCTTTCTTGGTCTTCGAAGGAGGTAGTTCTTGAATCGCCTTGATCTTGGAAGGGTCAAGCTCAATGCCCCTCCTACTGACTATAAATCCCAACAACTTGCCAGTTGGCACTCCAAAAGCACATTTGGCGGGATTTAACTTCAAATTATATCGGCGTAGACGATCAAAGAATTTCCTCAAATGAGTCAAGTGATCCGAACTCTCGTGGGACTTGATTATGACATCATTTACATACACCTCGATCTCCTTGTGAATCATATCGTGAAAAATGGTCGTCATAGCCCTCATGTAAGTAGCACCGGCATTTTTGAGACCAAACGGCATCACCCGATAATGATATACCCCCCAAGGTGTGATGAAAACTGTCTTTTCTGCATCTTCTTCGTCCATCAGGATCTGGTGGTAACCCACATAACAATCCACAAATGACTGCATCTCATGCTTATCACAGTTATCAATGAGGATGTGAATGTTTGGCAATGGAAAATTATCTTTCGGGCTAGCTTTGTTGAGATCTCTATAGTCAACACAAATTCTGATTTTTCCGTCTTTCTTGGCAACCGGGACAACATTAGCTAGCCAAGTCGGATACTGCATCACTTCCACTACTTGGGACTTAATCTGCTTTGTAATCTCCTCTTTAATCTTCAAACTCAACTCAGGCTTGAACTTCCGAGTCTTTTGTTTTACTGGACTGAAATCTGGGTTAATCAACAACTTGTGGGACACCATATTCGTACTCAATCCTGGCATATCTCTGTAAGACCAGGCAAACACATCAATGTACTCTTTGAGCAAACAGACCAAGTCTCTTCTTTGAGCTTCCTTTAGATGGACACTGATTCTTACTTCTTTAACACATTCCTCATCTTCGAGATTTATAGTTTCGATTTCTTCTAAATTCGGCTTGTGTTGATTTTCGAATTGTCGAAACTCTTCAGCAACATATTTAGGCACCTTATTTTATTTTCCTTATTCCTCGCACTCATCCTCACCTGCCTCATTTTGTTCACTCGGTTCATGACATGACATGACATTGACAGGTTTTAAATTATTATTACTGAAAGCATAAACAGACAAAGTTAGAAGAGTAAAATATAAACATATAAGTAAACAATTCTTTGATAAAAGAGGCTTTCATTTGAATTGAAAAACAAGCACAAACTTTGGCCATGGCCAAGGGCCATTTTGCCTTTTTAAACATCACAAGGGAATTTAAAAGATTCAAACAAATAACACTTGCATAAAGGGTGGGTCTCGGGCCTCTTCTGGACTACCACCGATTTAAAAAAGACAAACAAAGACACATGTCTTTTCTACCAAGCTGCACGGGAAATCAGGAGCGGTGTGGAGGTCCAATTCTGTAATTGCTCCTCAGGTTCTGCATCACGGTTGCCTGATGTCCCAGCTTCTTCTTCGATGACCGCATCAATCTCCTCAAAAATGCCCAAGATTCCTTCCCCTAGACCATCATCATTGGCATATCCTCGCACCGAAAATGATTGGTACAGATGAGGAATTGGCTTGGCCAATCCTTGATCAACATTCTTGTTCTTCACCTCTGCTTCGTCATCTATTGGGACATATCCCAAACAAAATTTTGCTCTTTTGGTGGGAATTTGGATTGGCTCGACGATTCCTTGGAAATGCTTCCCCAATCCAAAACCTGGTTCGAAACCATTTTGGAGCATGACAGTAGCAATCATTTTGTACACGGAGGGCATAGGAGGCTATGGAGCCAAATCATCACCGATGGCATTTACCAGCTCCACCGTGTAAAAATCACAGCCCCGAGAGACATCATCAATGATTGGCGCATACCCATTGGAATGACTCCCTTCATCATAAACAACCATTTCTTGGTCCTTCCAAACAAATTTCATTAGTTGGTGAAGGGTAGACGGCACAGCCCCAGCCATGTGGATAAATGGTCTTCCCAGAAGCAAATTATAACTTGCGTTGATATCCAACACCTGGTACTCCACGTTAAAATCTACAGGACCCACCTGAATATCCAAGTTTATCGCACCCAATGTGTCTCTTTGCACTCCATCAAAGGCCTTCACCTTGACTTGGTTGTGGTGAAGCTTTCCCAAGTCGGATTTCAGCTGCCTAAGAGTCAAAAGTGGGCAAATATTAAGACCGGATCCGTCATCAACCAAGACATGATTAATCATTTTATCTCGGCATTTGATGGTGACATGCAGAGCCTTGTTGTGCATCTTGCCTTCAAAGGGTAGCTCTTCCTCACAAAAACTAATTCGGTGTCCTTGGATGACTTGGTTTATCATGGCTGCTAGATTGTCACTGCTGGTACTCACGGGCACATAAGTAACATCTAGAGCCTTTATCAACGCTTGCCTATGCAGTTGTAAACTCATCAATAAGGCCCACACAGATATCTGAGCCGGCGTTTTCTCCAAATGCTTCACAATTGAATAATCTTTCGACTGCATTTTCCTCCAAAACTCCTCGGCCTCAGCTTCACTAATCGGCCTCTTTGTCTGGTCCTTCTTCTGCACTCCCTGAGCTAACTCTTCTAGTGTGTAGCACCTGCCCGATCTGGTCATACCCTGGGTAACAGCCGTTTCAATCACGAACTTCGGACGGGCAAGAGTTTCTCTTGGCACCAAGACAACAGCCTTCTGGGGTGTCAGAATCACAAACTCTTTTTTCTATCTAATGTTCAAGGAGGCCACAACCCTTTCCAATTCATCAGGAACGATCGAAACTATTGTCTTTGTTTCGCACCAATCGTCATCTGTCTCTATCATATTAATAGCGACGCCTCCGTGATTTGGCAAAGGGTTACTGTTGATGTTGGGCACGATCGTCTGAAGAGAGACCACATTCTGGTCAATTAGGTCTTGGATCTTATGCTTTAGGTTGATACAGTCCTCGGTATCATGTCCAACACTGTTGGAGTGATACGCGCACCTCTGATCAGGCCTGTAAAACTTTGAACTGGTATCAACCGACTTGGGCCTCACTGGATGAATAAATCCTGCAGCGGTCAATCGTTCAAAGAGCTGGGTCCGACTCTCAATGAGAGGAGTGAAGTTACGGGATGGTTTTTTCTCAAATCTCGGACGGGAATCGTAGTTGCTTTGTTAGGGAGGAGGCATCTGACGATAATTTGTAGCATTCGGACGGGGGGCTTGATATCTTGGATATGAGTTGGTTTGGTAGTTTGGTTGTGGAGCTTGGTAGTTCGAAGGGGTATTTTGGTAAAGTGGAGCTGGGGTTTGGTACATTGGGGGAGGCGTTTGGTAATTTGTCTGAATGTTGACACAGTTGGGGGTGGCATTTCGGTAGTGATGAGATTGAGTTTGATAAATTGGAGAGGGAGTTTGGTAGATAGTAGGGGGAGTTTGGTAGCTAGGAGGGGGAGTATTTTGATAACTGGGAGGAGGGGTATTCTGGTAATCAGCCTGTGCATAACAAGCCGAGTATGAACTCTATGAAGGTCGAGGACGACCTTGGTATGATGTGGATTTTCTTGGGGTCTTTTTCCCCTCATAAGAGATAGAGGACACATCCTCTCTTTTCTTCTTCAACAAGCCCGAAGATCCGGGCGAGGCAGTAACACGGGCAATCTTCTAAGTTCTCAATCCATCTTCGATAGTCTCACCTACCTTGACTATCTCAGCAAATTTTGCTCCAACGAGCAACATGATTTTATCATAATATTCGGGTTCTTGCACCCGCACAAACACTTCGATAATTTCCTTTTCTAACATAGGAGGTCTAACTCTAGCTGCCTCCTTCGCCATCTATATGCGAATTCTCTGTAACTTTCGGTTGACTTCTGCTTCATCTTCTCCAATGAGTAACGATCAGGAACGATCTCCACATTATAGGGGAATCGTTCAATGAAGTCCTTAGCCAAAGCGTTCCAGCTTGACCACTGTCTCGCTTCATGAGACGTAAACCAATCCAGAGCCTCTCCGCTCAGACTTCGGCTAAAAAGCCGCATTAACAAAGCTTCGTCTCTTCAAACTCCCACGAGTTGGTCACAGTAGACCCTCAGGTGTGCTAAGGGGTTCTCCGTTCCTCTGAAGATGTCAAATTTTGGAACTTTGAACCCTTTCGGGAGGTCCAAATTTGGATGAATGCACAGGTCTTCGTAACTCAACCCGGCGACCTCAGGAATGCAGTTCAACTCCTTCATGGCTTTTCTAATTTCCTCCTTCATATCTATCTTGGCGGTCTCTTCCTTTGACCTCCACTCTCTCTCCCTCTCCTCATAGTGGTCGAGTTCCGAACCATGGGCGTCATGCTCGTTGGGGACCGGTATTTGGAAAGTGGCTTTTTGTGGTAGTGGCAGAGCAATAGAGGGACTCTGGCCATTTAAGGGGCGTGATAGTTTTGGGGGAAAGTGTGGGGGTTGGTATGTTGATTTTGGTGATGGAGGTAAGTGTGTGGGTTATTAGTGTTTTGGTTGTGAGGGGGTAGGCCAGTTTGGTGGTTTGCATTATGGGGAGAGAGTGGTGCTTTGAGGTTGGTATTTTGAGGAGGGGGTGGTGTTTGATAAGAGGCTGAAGCGTAATGGGGGTTTTGGGTAGTAAGGTCAATGATGGGGGGATTACGAGCAGGACTTAAAGGCGGGTTCTGACCTTGTTCCATGTTAGAAGGGGGAATTTGAGCTGGAGGTCTTCCATCTGGTTAAGCGTTGACAGTAGAAATTGGAGGAGGCAAATCTTGTCGTCTCTGCATCTCGACCCTCATCTCAGCAATTTGTTGCATCAACTGCAGGATTAGTTCATTCTGGTCGGCAAGGGCAGGTTGAGCCACCACGACATCAGTAAGGCTGGTTTCTTCGTTGTTATCACCCATTGCTGCTTTCCCCTTTTGTGAACTTTGACTGGGGAAGGAATCTGTGGGACCTTTAGATCTAGTGAAATAAGGATGATCGGCCAGTGTATCAACATAGATCAGTTCTGACTACCTGTAGAGAAAAACAACTCAAAGGCAAATATGTTAGTATTAGTTATGGATGAATAATGTAAGATATCACATAGAAAGCAGATAAACACATAAAAGTTGCTTTGTCTGAGAACATGTTAACCCACGAATAATAGGGACTAATTTTTTTGAACAAGCAGGAATTTGCTCGCTTTATTTTGAGGTTGGTGACTCAGAAAGGTTGGATTGTGTTGAGCTAAGGTCTTCTTGCAGCATCTCTCGACATCTATTGATGTGAATTCAATGTTTCCTTGTAGAATGAAAGGGGGTAAAGAAAATTTTTAAAAGGATAGGGGCTGGGCCTTGAAAGGCTGCCTACGTATCTCCCAAGGAGAATTCAGGCCTAACGTAGTTCGAATACAAAAGGGATTCCCATTTTCATTCATTCATTTTTGGTGATTACAAGAAAAGTGAAAAACAGACAATAAAGCTCCTAAAAGATAAAATGTGCTTCCATCCAAGCCATTCTTCTCCCAATTGTCACCTTAATCATGGGGGGTAAACCCGTATGTGTCAGGGGAATTTTTCTCATTCCCTTCTTTCCACCGTCCCTGGAGAGGAGGCCTATAGACAATTTTCTCCTCAAGTTCCTCTTCAACAGATTCAGGTCCAGTGCCTTCGGGACCACTACTAGTGGCCTCTTAGTTGAAGAAAGAGTATTTTTCATGTAATTCTTGAAGCCTCATGGTTATATCATTGTTGAAAGCATCATGTTCCTTCCGCATATCAGTCGTTTATTCATTTATGATAGCATATTTTGCCATCTTAGCCGCTAACTCCGCGTCCAGCACTGCACTTTTGGCTTGCGCAGCTGCGGTGGCTAGTTCCACTTCTATTTTTCTTTCTCCCATTTCTCGAATCTCTTGTTTGAATCGAAGCAGTTTCATCCTTAGACTCTCCTCAGTCGTCTCCACCTTGACATTCTTGCCCTTTTCCATCTTAGCAGCAATTTTACCTTTCCTGAGACGATAGATTACTATTTTAGGATTTAGTAGTGGGACTTTATCTTCTGGCTGAGAAACTCAAGACTCAGGAAACTTTGGTCGGACATTTTGGGGTAGTGACTGGTATTTAGAATTGTGGATATTTCAGAAAATTTTCGAAAAGGAGTGGGCTAAAAATGTCCTCATTCAAAGCAACAAAATTACATAAACAGTTAAAGCACACAAGCGGCTAACGCGCATCCTAAACAAGTAGGGGGGACCTTTTATGCTAAGGGTAGGCCTAGCGTATTTGAAAGATATATGTGTAGAATTGAACCATTTTGTTACCCAAAAGCAAATTTCGCATATAAAGGTAATGAGCGAAAATAAGCGGGTAGGGAATAAACGAAAAATACGAAAGGAAAGGCTCACGTAGGGGTCATTTGCAGAAAGTACCAAAATACAAGAAAGGCAAGCCCACGCAGGGGCAAATAACAATAAATACACATAGAAAAGCCCACGCAGGGGCGAAATCCACTAGGAGGTCCCTGATGGTCCTGCTTCTGATCTGCTCCTCTTGTTCTGTGCCATGAGATGCTGAAGCCTGTATTGAATCATTAGCAAATATCCTTTGCTCCGACGGCCTTTCTCTTCCCAGTCTTCGAGACACATCCCGTTTTTCTTATCTCCAATCCATAAGTTGGGCTCTCCTAGATCACTTCTGAAGCTTTCTAATTCCTGAGTTACACTCTCGAAGGCATAGTTATCCTCCTCTTTCCTTCGAAGGAATTCATTGTACATTTCCTGAGCTTCTCTTTTTACCTCTCTTAATTCTATCAAAGCTTTGGACTCTTTGTCCTCCACACTACGATAAATGTTTGGAACTGGGAATGAGATACCTTGTATATCATTTTTCAACCAAACTTTGTAGGTTTCATCGTACCCGGCATTAAACCGGTCCACAGCAATGGTTTTGTCATTCATTCGTACTGCTTTTTTCCATTCTCTTAGCATCTCTGAAGCCTCATGCACTCTATCGTCCCCGATGTCGAACACATAAATACGGTAGTATGCATTTGGGGGCATAGTTTGTCTTCTCCCAAACTGCCTTAGGACCCGAATGGGTGCATACAGGCGAATACCCCGAATACCCGGTAGAGAAAGCACGAGTTATCTGTGGCCCCGTACTATGACATCCTTTGAGATGAAGCGATCGAACATCCACTGAATATCTTTTTCTCTCAGCTCGGAGAAAATTTGAGCCCATCTTCCTCTAGTCTTCCTATTTTCTAAATCCGTCCAAAACAGCATATCATTCAAACTCTTAAGAGCATTATGCTCATCGAGGGTATGGAGTTTTTGAGTTCCATGTCTCATAACCAAGTGACTCATTATCCACCATTGAAGAAGAAGGTTGCAACCCTGAAAGTAACGATGTCCTTCCTTTCATTTTCCCAAAGCACGGTACATGTTAGAAAGGATGACAGGTGCGATACGATAATACTTTACTTGCCCTTGGTTCATATGTCTGTGGAATAGAGTGTGTGCAAGCATTATCACCCGAGTGTTGATACTGAGGCTCAGGCCGTGTGGGAAAACCATGGTGCCTAATAATGCGATAGTAAATGCCAAAGGTCTGATCTCGTCCCATTCTCTGAAAGTGACCCTGAACTCTTGGTTGTATTTCGCATAGAAGCTTGCATTCCCAAATCTGGCATAGAGATCCATAAAAGAAATGTTAGAACCTTCGGCCCAGCAGGCGCAATCCTTTCTTAATCCAAGCCAATTTACAATATCCTCGAGAGTAGGTTTGTTAGGGATTAAGATGTTTTCCTGCTTTCTCACTCTTCTTTCGAGCCCTGTACCGACTGTGTCTATTTCGTCCCGAATTTCCTCGATTGTTGGGGTGATCTCCATGGTTCCAAATTGGAACACCATTTTCTCATTGTCCCAATAGCCTGTGAGGACTTCAATTAGCTCGGGCCACCCGACCATATTGATGAGTTTTGTTAGGGCCCCTATATATTTGTTGAGGGCTCTTTTGTGAACCGCAGTGAGGTCGTTGTACCACATCTTGAGCAGAATTGGGGCTTTCACTACCATGTCGAATTTGGGAAATCGATTCATACCTACAAAATAAAACCCGGTTAAGATTTCCTCCCCCAAATAGGCAACAATTAGGATTCCACACATACATCTTTCAAATGTCAAATAATATGATATGTCGTTAGGTCGTGGACCTTGGACATGATTTTTGGCGGTTTTACTAATGGAATTAATACACCTTGGGTATTAAGTCGTCTTAGGCTAATGCTTAGATTTGGATTTGGTTTCACTTTACTCTAGGTTGACTAGAATTGGTTTAGAAATGACGGTTACCCGAGTCGGACAAACAACGGGGTGAAATCTAATAAATAATGTTGGATGACCACAAGCCAACTATTTGTTTATCACTTCCAAATAATTTAAATTGTGTTTTTTCTGAAGGAAAGTCGTGGTAAGCCACGTAATCGCCTTTTTCCTAATGCAATATATTTGTCGTTTGGCAGAATCGGGTGCCATGAATGCCACAATTTAATATAAGCGATAAATAAAACAAGTAGACAGTTAAAACACATAGCCAAATAAATTAATCTTAAGGTTAGAACCATTCAAATCCCCAGCGGAGTCGTCATTCTGTTTTATTAGGAAAATATAATTTGGACTGGTTTTAGAGTCGCCACTTAATTTTTAAGAAAAATCAAGAAAACTGATTTTCAATAGATTAAAATAGGGAATCAATTGAAAATACTTAAGGGGGGTTCGGGGGTTCATATTAGCATTTCGGGAAGGGTTTGAAAGCACCCGAAATGTCCGCTAATACGCGGTTATTCGACAATTAATTACTTGGCTAAAATAATTTTAACTTAACTTAAATTGCAAAATTGAATTATTCTATAGTTAGAACTATTTAAAAAAGGGGAAAGGGAAGTACTTAAATATTATCTAAGTGAGCTATCTCGCAAGATTACATCTTTAAGTCTTGTTAAAAGATGACTGGTTTAGTTAAGTTGTTAAATCAAAATGGGCGTTTCTCGGGGATTTGAATTTTCGACCTTAAGATTAGTGACAAATATTAACAAGTAAATAAACATAGTAAAATGAATAGGGAAAGAGATCTGGGCCCAAATCTGGTTTCTGTCCGCCTGGGCCAGTATTTGGACCCATTTTTGTTTTGGGCCTTTCGCCCATTTGAGTCGTCTGCACCTGTCCTAGTTTAATATATATAAGACATTTCTTTGGGCCTTAGGCCCAATTTTTCATCTTTCCTAAACTAACACAATAATAGCAATTAAAAGGACAAGGGCTTAGGCCCAAAATAACAAAATACAATCTTTTATAAAGATTAGGCCTTTGGCCCAATCTTTTCAATCTTCCGATCTATTTCATGTTCTTTCAACTTCGGGACCTGTTCGTCGACTTTCAATGGCCGGCTGACTCGAATAAAGATTTGGGCCTCCGTGGCCCAAAAGGGAAATGTGAGGATAGAGTCCATGAGGACCTCTTTTGTGGTAGCGAACTCTAGACAACACTGAGCAGAGGAAGACTTTTACCGCACGAGCACAGGTACGAACCTGAACGCGAATAGCAAACAAAAAAATGGATGAAATCTCGGCCTCAAACGAGCTTATGCCAAGCGAAAACAGAGAAAAGGAACTTAGACTCGAATTTGTTCTCTCTTATGCTTTCTTTAAATGTATATATCTTATATCTATTTTTTCTCCAAAGCTGTTCTCTTAGTATCAATAGAAAGAATGCCAATCTTTTTTCAACTTTCTTGCCTAACCTTTTTTTTCCCAATTTTCTTCCTATTTTTCTACCAGCAAAAAAATCACCCTCAATAATGAAGGAGAAGTGGGCTTAAATAGATGAAATTTTTGGATTGATTTAGGGGGGAAAACGGGTGAGGTTCGGATCAATTCTGAATTCAAAATTCGAATTCTTTCACCGATTCGGACAAGCACCTTTTCCTTGAGGTTTTGACTCATTTCGAAAGGGGAAAGGGGGACAGCGTGTGCTAGCTGCCTGCTGCGGTGTTAGTACTGATCGAAAGGGACGTGAGGAGGAAGAAAAGTGTGCTGGAGTCGGATGGGTGTTGTTTGGGCGTTGTATCGCTGCTTCTGTTTTGCTGTGATGTTGCTGCCGTTCTGGAGCTGCTATTGAAGTTAATTTGGCTTAGGATTGGGCCGGGTTAAGGGATTAATTGGTTGGGTCAGTGGTGAGCTGCTTGTATTGTTGTATTGGGTGGGTTGAGGAATTGAAAAGTGGGCTATTGAATTGGAAAAGGGAATTGGCTTTGGGAAAATATTGATATTGTTGGCATATTGCTGCTGATGTATTGAAGTGGGCTGCTCGAAAATGGCCCACCCTCTCGGTCTTGTGATTAATTCAAACATGGCCAAATTGAATCAACATTTTTAACTGAAATGAAGTTAGTTGGTAGTTCGGCTAAAAAACTAAATAAGGCGAATCAATAAAAAATTAATTGGCAAGCTTCTTAATCTTAACGGAATAAAATAATTGACTTAATAAAAATAACTAATTCAACAACATAGCTATAATTCAAACTAAATTAGATTAATAAAGCGTTTAA
>JAJOOR010014583.1:0-18977 GCA_036250505.1 Solanum acaule
TGTGTGCTAAGAGATATGCCCCTTTAAATTTGACCCTCCAAATCGCATTTTTTGCGATTTTCGAATTTTGATACGGTTGCTCTAAAATTCGGGTTAGATCCATTTCCCACTCAATTTGACCCCCTGAATAAGAATATGAAGTCGAATTTCCTAAATCATGCATGGATTTTGAGATATATGGAAATTACAATTTTAGGTGTTTTCGAAGCACATTTTCGGGCATTGTTGGGGTCGTTTCAGATTTGTGATAGAAAATATCACATGATGTTTAGAAGTATTTTTAGATAGTTAAACATGAGAAAAGATCAAGAAATAATTGTTTGGAAGTAAGTCTGCGACGCGGGGATGCATTTAAATATTTGGTCGCGAAATAAATTTTGAGGCAAAACGGTCCATGACCGCTCTACGACGCGAGGAAGATTTTTCCAATCCTGAGGAATAGGTCCGCGACGCGGACCTAGTACCTAGATTCTGCTGACTTTTTCCTTCTTCGTTTTCTGACCCCAATTCACATAAACTCGGTTCTTTTTCTCAAATTCTCTTTAGATTCAGTTACCCAGCAAATGTACCCAAGAACCTAACTCAAAACAACTCTAAAATTGACCTTAAACTCTCAAGAACTCCTCAATCTCATCCCAAATTCAAGAACGAAAGCAATTCAAGAATACAACTCAAGAACATCAAAGTCTCAATCTTTTAGGACGAAAATCATACTGAAATAAACATGTTTGGCGCGTGGGTGAACGAACCCAACGCTATGTGAACTCACATACCTCGTAGGGATCACCCCTTGACGAAATCCACGATCAAACTTGAACGATCTTGACAAATCTTGCTTTTTCTCCTCTTCATTTGTCTTTTCTCAAAACCATAACTCTTTTTGGAAAAGCGTAAACTGACCAAGTTCAGTTTAGACCCCAATTAAAATCCTAAAAACGAATTAAAATAATTTTGAAAGGAAAAGACTAAAATATCCTTCCAAAATCCGGATTAGACTTTCCTTATTTGAACAGCCCAACTTCCAATAGATATATCTCACTCATACGAACTCGGAATACCGCAAACTTGGCGGCGTTGGAAAGATTATTCCAAGATATTTCCTACGATATCTGGAAACACACCTAACACATCATGTGCTAGGAGTTATGGTCGTTTGAAGTTGACCAAAAATCCAACTTAAGATACTTAACAAATTTTCCAGATTTTTATATTCTTTTTAAAAAGGGTAAAGGGTCAAATATGCCCCATAACTTTTCAGAAAGGTCTAGATATACCCCCCGTTTAAAGTTTGGCTCACTCATACCCTCGCCGTCCAACTTTTCGTCTAGATATGCCCTTATGGGCGTTAGTTGGCCAGCACATTTTATCCAACTCATTTTACATTTTTTAAATGCCAAATGGAAATGTCACGTCATTTTTACATTACACGTGGCATTTATATTAAAAGGGAAAGGGCTCGCTTATACCCCTAAACTATCGACCCACTTTTAAAACACCTATCCAACCCATAAATCACCCCTTTTTTAAATAACCTATCCAACCCGACCCGACCCAAAACCCATCCCTTTTAACCCATTATCAAAGCCCTAATTTGTTGTTAACTTCTCCATTTCCATTGAAAGTAGCACGATTTCATTTCCATCAAAAATAGCCCTTCTTCATTGCCATCAAAATAGCACGATTTCATTGCCCCCATCGATTTCATTTTGAGAAGCTCTCACAAGAATAAAAGAGTGTTCTAGTCATCTTCCACCATTCAAGTCTTTAAAAAAATGAGTCAGGACTCGAATGTTTCAAGTCTGTCGACGATGAAATGTCAATGTGGTATTGCAACGAGCATTTTCACAGCTTTCACTCCAACTAATGCTGGAAGACGCTTTTATAAGTGTTCTAAGCCTAATGTAAATTTATCATATAATTTCATTAATTTTCATATTTTTGGCGAGTATTGATTTCAAGTTCATAATTGTGCAGGGTTATAAATGTGATTATTGGAAATGGGTTGATGATCCGCTCCATCCTAGAGTTGCAAATCTCATCCACAATTTAAAGAAGGAAAACGATAATCTTCATCGTGAAAAGAAAGATTTGGAGACGAGGATGGCTGATCTTGAAAAGTATTTGGCATCTGAAATTGAAGAAAATTGTGAACGTCTAGACGAAATTACTGTTCCCAAGAGTGAGGAGGTTGTTGTCGATAATGAAGATGTTGTTGTCGATAAGTCTAAGAAAAAAGTTTATAAAATGTGGATTGTTATAACTATGTTGTGGTGTTGTTTTGCAGCATTCTGGGTGATGAAATAGGAAGGGAAATAGGAAATTATATCATTTTGTAATCTTTAACTTAGAAAACGTTAAACATGTGTGATGTGGTTCATGACTTTTGATGTGATCAATTTCAAGTAGACGTTTTTGTTTATATGATCTGTTAAGTTTGCTATTTATTGATTCTGTGAGCTTATGCCCATACACATAAATTTATAATGATCATTGCTATTTGTTTAGTTGATAAGTGTATCACAATAAGCTGAAATGTGTGCTGACAGAGTATGCTCAAATGTCTTTTGAGCATGTTTCTTATTGCCACTCCTCTTGGGTAACATGACATGCTAGGGTGCTTAGGGGAATATGCATTTTTTTGAAGCACCAGAGACAGTAGTCCCTTGGTTATTAATTTTTTTGGGAACTTAATTTAACAGGAAAGAAGGGCTTTTTTGTTTTGTCAACAAGACAGAGCAATTCTATGTAGAGAGTGTGATGTTTCAATACACAAAGCTAATCAACATACACAGAAACATAATAAATTTCTATTAACTGGTGTCAAAATTTCAGCGAATTCTTCGCTTTATACTTCATCAGAATCAGCATCAGCAACTTCATCGAGTGCAAATCAAGATTCTGTTACAAATCTCAATAAGTCTCAAATTTGTACAAAAAAGACTTTGCCTGTTTCTGGTTCTGTTCCTCAACAAGTGTCAGTAGCAACTAATATTGGGGAAAATAGTTATACAAGTAGTATATCAGAGTACTTAGAGATGTTACCTGGATGGCATGTTGAAGAATTGTTGAATTCCTCTACAATTCCTACTAATGGTTTCTGTAAGGTTTGCATTTTTTGCTCATTTTCATGTTATAACTGGTAAAATTATTGTCATGTGATCAACACGATTCGAGTTGTGGAAATAGTCTTTTGAAATAAAGTACAGTAGTCCGTTGGTTCTCTTTAGTTATTTGCCCTTCATATCTCTAAGTTGAATGTACATAATTATCACACTTTTCAGCTGTATACGGATCGAAGGTGCTTGGCAGGAGAATACCTTTATGATGATCCAATCACGTTACAAGAATGGAGGAAGAATAATGAGATTTCAGAGAAATAATGGTAATGGTTAACCATTACACATTCTGCTAGGAAACACAACGGACAACAATTACATGCACTCGACGTTCTCAGCAACATTAATCACAATGAAGAATGGCAATTAAGCCAAATGATAATAAATATGGCATCAACAGACAAAAAGAAGGAAGGCATCAACACAACAACACTTAAAGAAACTTCTCAACGCAAATATGAAATATCACATTAAATAACTGAATAAAACAGCAGCACTACAAGCTGCAAGCCTGCAACATTGCAGAAGTCAAAATGCAGCACAATTTAAAATTGTCTAACATAAAGTCACTACCACAGCCCACACAGGCACATAATTTCAAAAATTCAAAAATTCAAAATAGCAGTCGCACAACCTGAAAATTAAGTCCAAACATAGTACTAATCAACAATATTATTTGTCAACCATTGTGGTTAACCATGAGCATTAACACAAAAATTAACATAGAAAATAAATTACGACGAATCATCATGTAGAACATGTTGTCTTCTCCCCTTAACCCCCATCATCTTGATTCTTTTCTTTTTTGCCTGAATCTGCACATGTCCAGCAGGGATAGCTTCTTTGCCCTTCCATGTTGTTTTGACTGGAGAATAAGGTAGATTAGTTGGCACTGAGGCACCAGTGTGATCTTTATAAAACTGAATTTTTCTAGCACCATTTGGAACAACTCTTGTCTTCAACTTCTCAGCCCTTAACTCTGATTCACAAATCACCGTTGGTCTTAGAGGTGGGTCTTCTACATCTTCAACATCAGGACCATATGGTTCAAACTCTTGTGTTGCAACCTCAGTTCCAGCCTCAACATCAGGACCATGTTCATTGTCAGACATTGGCCTTTTACCTTTCTTTGAATGTGCATTATTTTCATTACACTTTTCCTATAATTTTTTTTAGTATTTAGGTTAATTAGCTTACAATAAAAAACATGGAAAAACATGAAAAACATGCAATATTATAGCTTACCTTGTAACAGGACCTCACATTGTGGTTTGATTCACCACAGTTGCTACATGTTATTTGAGTGCCTTTTCTAGACTGAGACCATTCACCTTTTCTTTTTCTTGCTTCATCTGGCGCTCTATTCCTCTTAATTTTAGGTCTACCCAATTGTTTCACATCATCATGAGGTAACATTGCACTTGAAAGATCAACCTTCCAGAACTTCTGACCTTTTACAGGATGCATCTTGTTTTTATATGTTAGCATGTAAGCCTCTTTGCTATACCACCAATGTATTTCAGTTATTGGATCTACTTTTTTGTGTGTCAATGCTTTGATGGCACGAGGGCAGGGAATACCTGATAAATCCCAAATTTTGCAAGTGCATTATTTTTTGCTCTAGATTGACAATGTGTCTATCTTTTCCATCAGACACTTCATAGCCCCAATCTCCATTGAATTCCACCTTACAACCATGTGCTATGGCCCTATAGTCAATGTACAACTTCATGCATTCTGGACTGAAATCAGTGACCCAAGTCCTCAACTTTTTTTCATTTTTCCCTAGCAATCTCATCACTTGTACTCTTATTTCTTCTAACATCTTGATTATTGGCTTTGCTCTAGCCTCAAGAATCCATGCATTGAATGACTCAGTGAAGTTGTTATCAACCATCATGTTCTTACACTGAGTATCAAAATAAGCTATACACCATGCTTTTGGTGGATACTTTACCAAATCCCTTGCACCATCGTTTGATAATTTCCCCAACTTATTCAACTGGTCCTTGAACTCTTCATCATAAGAACTCCAAGCACACCACCACATAAGCTTCCTCATTTGACCACTCCTCCATCTTTTGCACCAGTTACTCTCAATATGTCTCACACAATACCTATGTTGAGTTTTAGGCAACACTTTGTCAACAACATCTATTAATCCCTGTAACAGTGAAATAAAACAAATGAGAACATGAAATTTATGAGAATCTAATGGTTAAAAACAATGAGTAAAAGTTGAGAATTAATGTGTGTTAAAAACAGTAAGTAAAAGTGTTTTTAGAATTGTTAGAAAGTGTGTAACAATGAATGTGTATTAAAAACAGTAAGTAAAATTGACAATGAATGTGTATTAAAATAGTAAGTAAAAATTGAGAATGAAAGTGTATTAAAACAGTAAGTAAAAATTGAGTTAAAAACAGCATCATACCTTTTGCATATCTGAAATGAATGTGATTTTTGCACCATCTTTAAGGTCCAAAGACCCCTTCAATAGCTCAATGAACCAGCACCATGTCATGTTTGTTTCTTTGTCCACTATTGCCCATTCTAGTGGATAGAAACTGTTCATAGAATCTTGTCCTAGTGCAACCAACATCATACCCTTACATATACCTTTTAAGAATGTACCATCAAGTCCAATTAATGACCTCAAACCAAATTTCCAGCCTTTTTTAAGAGCATCAAAACACATGTACATCCTCAAAAAAATTATTTTTCCTTTAGCTAGGGCATCCTTAGAGATATTTATCAAAACAACACTTCCGGGATTGGATTGCTTAAGCTCTTGTGCATAGGCCTCAAGCTTGTAGTCATCTATAAAACTACCCTCCAACTTCTCAAGAGCCATCCTCTTAGCCCTTTCAAGTTTGGATTGACACACATTCAATTTCAAGTCATTTTCAAGCTCTCCTCTCATATCTTTTACCTTATACTTGGGATTATTTTGAAGCTTGTTCTTGAAGTACTGAGCTAAAGTAACTGTATCGGCTCTAGCATTAAAAAAGGCCTCCTCACATGTGTGTTTATTGATGAAAGTCTTAATCTTAAACCCTTCAGTTTTGCCATCTCTTGAAATCAAACACCTAAAGGGACATCCCACATCACAACCATACCTAGTTCTCTTTGTATCACCTTTGATTATAGTCAAATCCCTTTTGTTAGCTAATGCATAATAATTCAGAACCTGTCTACTTTCTTTCATGTCCTTAAATTTCATACCAACTTGCAATTCCTTGAAGTTTTCCAACCTGTCACCTACTACTCTTTCCCTTTCCTTGCTAATAACCTCCATCCACTCATAATCACATTCCTCACCCTCAGAAAGATCCCATTCATAATCAGAACCAGCACTATGTTCACAATCTGTACCGACCTCAACATCTACTAAACATGATTCAGAATATTGTGTGGTATTTTGGGCAAAGACTGTGATCTCACCCTACTCCACAACAAAGAAGTTGACGACTTTAAATTTCTCACATAAAAGGCTAAGAATGGCCCTAATTCCATCATCCCCATCTACTATATAATACTTTCCAGAGGCCCCAGTGACTAACAATTGTTTAACCCGAGAAAGCCCTAGCTTAGAAGTAAACTCATCACATATATCTTTATGACTCAATCATTCAAGGTCAAAATTAAGCCAAGAGTGCACCAATTTCTTAGTGTAAACCAACAGAGGTGAAATGACCCAACTACCCCCATAGTTGAACACAATTTCAACTTCATCAATCATCCTTCAAAAATACATGAAAGAAACAGTAAAATCAGAGAGACCACATCAAACCAAACACATTAAAAGCTCCAAAAATGTAATAAACTAAACCCAAAAAGACAAACATCATCTCGAGACCACCAAAGAGAAACAAAACAAAGCTCACAAAGGCATAAAATTACATCCTTTAACATTAAACAATACATTTCAAGTGATTTTGGTAGACACAAATCAAATACAACACATGCCTCACTAGGTCGACTTTATTTAGATAACACTAACCTAACAAGAAAATGTAACAAAATCGAATATATAATTTACTGATTATAGAAGACTTACCTTTAACTTGTAAATCTGCTAAGAACCCTAGAGCTGCAAGCTTCTTAAATCTTCTAAGAACCCTAGCGTCGCAAGCTTCGTAAATCTTCTAAGAACCCTAGCGCCGCAAGCTTCTTTCAATGGAAATGGAGAAGTTAACAACAAATTAGGGCTTTGATAATGGGTTAAAAGGGATGGGTTTTGGGTCGGGTCGGGTCGGATAGGTTATTTAAAAGAGGGGTGATTTATGGGTCGGATAGGTGTTTTAAAAGTGGGTCGGATAGTTTAGGGGCATAAGCGATCCCTTTCCCTTTTAATATAAATGCCACGTGTAATGTAAAAATGACATGGCATTTCCATTTGGCATTTAAAAAAAATGTAAAATGAGTTGGATAAAATGAGCTGGCCAACTAACGCTTATAAGGGCATATCTAGACGAAAAGTTGGACGACGAGGGCATGAGTGAGCCAGACTTTAAACGGGGGGTATATCTAGACCTTTTTGAAAAGTTTAGGGGAATATTTGACCCTTTACCCTTTTAAAAATGACTATATCCACTTTTTAACTTCTTTCTAGTTACGGGGTGTTACAATATCTCCCCTTTGGGAACATTCGTCCTCGAATGAGCTTACTCTTAGTAGGCTAAGGGTGTAACATCTAACATTCAATTCAAACACCCAATAAGCAATGCAATTACATCATGCTAACTTATAAATGAAAGAGTACTAAGAAGTGAATTAGTACCTTGGTCTGGAACTTCTCCAGTTTCAAAGAGATATGGATACCTCTTCTTCATATCTTCCTCAGCTTCCTCAACAAATTGGTTCCTCCAAAAGACTTTGACTGATGCTACCTCCTTAGTCCTCAACTTGCGAACTTGGCGATCTAGAATCTGGACTGGAATCTTTTCATAAGATAAGCTATCCTTGATCCCAATATCTTCAGTTGGTATGATCAATGAAGGATTGCCCATGTATTTCTTCAACATGGAGATGTGAAAAAACCGGATGAACCGCGACTAACTCTTGTGGTAGTTCCAACTCATAAGCTACATTACCTACCATTTTGGATATTCTGTAAGGGCCAATATACCGGGGACTAAGCTTCCCCTTCTTACTAAATCTCATAACACCCTTCATAAGTGAAACTTTCAAATATACCCAGTAGTCTACTTCAAACTCTAACTCCCTTCTCCTAACATCAGTGTAGGATTTTTGACGACTCTGCGTTGTTTTCAACCTCTCTTAATTGACTTTCATTTTCTCCATAGCTTGATGAACTAAGTCTGGTCCTATCAACCCAGCTTCACCAACCTCAAACCATCCAATATGAGATTTGCATCTTCTCCCATAAAAAGCCTTATATAGAGCCATTTAGATGCTAGCATGGTAACTATTGTTGTAGGCAAACTCAATAAGAGATAGGTGATCATCCCAATTACCCTTCAAATCAATCACACAATCTACTTTGATACCTCAAAACACCATCTCCCCTTTGTTCAAAAGACATCACTTTCTGCTTATGAACATTTGCCTTTAATTCAAGCAAAATAAGATATTGGTCTTGCTTCTCTTTTACTTCTGGCACTAATGAGGATTCAGCCCCATTCATCACCACTACTCCTCTTTCTATGGAATCCATTAGTCGAACTCCTAGTCGTGCAAGTCTATACACCTCTTTTGCTAACTCTTTCTTATCTTCCTCAAAATGGGAGGTACTACCCATAGATAACCTGCTCAAGGCATCAGCAACAACATTAGCCTTACCTGGGTGATAAAGAATACTCATGTCATAATCCTTGAGTAATTCTAACCACCTCTTATGTCTGAGATTAAGCTCTTTCTGACTAAACACATACTGAAGACTCTTGTGATTAGTGAACACATCCACATGAACACCATAAAGATAATGACGCCATATTTTCAAAGCAAATACTACGGCAGCCAACTCTAGATCATGGGTTGGGTAATTCTTCTCATGAACTTTCAACTGTCTTGAGGCATAAGCTATGACTTTGTCATTCTGCATTAACACACAACCCGAACCAACTCTAGACGCATCACAATAAACAACAAAGCCTTGTGTGCCTTCTGGTAAGGTCAATACTGGGGCAGCAGTCAACTTCTTTTTTAATTCCTGAAAGTTTTTCTCACAAGCTTCAGACCATTGAAATTTCACTGTTTTCTAAATTAGCTTAGTCAAAGGGGATGAAATAGATGAGAACCCTCTACGAACCTTTTATAATAGCCAGCCAAACCCAAGAAACTCCTAATGTCAGTTGGAGATATGGGTCTAGACCAATTTTGCACTGCCTTAATTTTTCTGAGTATCAACTTTAATTCCCTTTCCAGATACAATGTGGCCTAAGAATTCCACAAACTCAAGCCAAAACTCACACTTAGAGAACTTGGCATACAACTATCTATCCTTTAGGGTTTGGAGAACTATTCTGAGATGACTAGCATGATCTTTTTCATTCCTTATATAGACTAGTATGTCATCAATGAAGACGATAACAAACATATCTAAATAAGGTTTGAATAATTTATTCATAAGGTCCATGAACGTTGCGGGTGCATTGGTTAAACCAAACGACATGATCAGAAACTCGTAATGACCATAACGGGTCTTGAACGCTGTCTTGGGAATATCACACTCCCTTACTTTCAACTAATGGTAGCCAGATCTGAGGTCTATCTTAGAGAAACAAGTAGCACCCTGAAGTTGATCAAAAAGATCATCAATTCTCGGAAGAGGATACTTATTATTGATGGTAACCTTGTTCAACTGAAGATAATCTATACACATCCTAAGGGAACCATCTTTCTTTCTCACAAATGTGACCGGAGCGCCCCAAGGTGAGATACTTGGTCGAATGAAACTTTTCTCTAAAAGATCTTTCAACTGCTCTTTTAACTCTTTCAACTTTGTTGGTGCCATGCTATATGGCGGAATAGAGATAGGACGAGTATCAGGAATAGTATCTATACTGAAGTCTATTTCTCTCTTAGAATGGGCTCTGGGAAGATCATCTGGAAACACTCTTTTACTACTAAAATTGACTGAATAAGAGGTATCTCAACACTAGAGTCATTAACTCGGACCAAGTGATAGACACACCCATTGGAAACTAACTTTCTCGCCTTAAGGTACGAAATAAAATGACCCTTAGGCACTGTTGAACTGTTCTTTAACTCTATAACTGGTTCATTGGAAACTGGAACTTGACTACTCGAGTTCTACAATCTATTGATGCATAAGAGGTATGAATCCAGTCCATACCTAGACTGACATCAAAATCTACCATGTCTAACTCAACTAAATCAACCATGGTACTCTTGTGATTGACGGAAACGGAACAATCACGATAGACTCTTTCTACTATAATAGACTCACCATCAGGTGTAGAAACACTGAAGGGCTCAAGAAGTTACTCAGGAAGAACATCAAAATTGAAGACTTGGATAATACCAGTGACAACATCTGGTGAATCCTCTTGCTCTCGGCGACTAGCGATAGCATAAAGACGATTTCCTTCTCCGTCTACCCTTGAAGTAGCTCATCAAGATGTAGCTCTATCTGGTGGAGCAACTGAAGAAGACTGGGCTTTATTGCCCACATTACCATTACTCTGTCTGCTCTTAGTACACTCTCTTAGAAAATGACCGTTCTAGCCACACTTGAAGCAACTAGTGGAGCCATCACGACACACCCCTGAGTGGCTCCTACCACACTAAGCACATGCAAGAGTCTTAGTACACCCTTGTGCCTTACTACCTTGCGACTGTGCAGGTCTAGCTCTGAAATTCTGACTATTGTACTCACTTTTGTTCTTTGGTGCAGGTGCACTAGCAGATGATAAAGCATGTCCCTTCTGTTTCTGTTGGAAAGAAGATCGGTTCGCATTACTCTTTTGCTGCTCGGACTCATTCCCTGATGTCTTAGCCCTCTTATTCTTAAACTCTTCGCAGTCCCTCAGTTTGTCCTCCTCAACTTATTGCACATGGATCATCAGCCTAGCTATGTCATGTCACCTATTAGCATAGTTGTCTTGCCTTCCTTACTTGACAAATGAGGTAACCCAATAATAAACAAACTCATCCTCCTTCTCATGTCAGTAACCATCTCCGGAGCATAGCGGGAAAGTTGGGTAAACTTCAGATTGTACTCATGAACACTCATAGATTCTTGCTTAAGAGTGAGGAATTCTCTTACCTTTGTTTCTCTCAATTCTTGGGGAAAGAAACACCCCAAGAAGGCCTCCTCAAACAAATCTCAGCTCACAATCGGCTACGCATAAGCACGAGTTAGAAATAAACTTTTATAGTGATGAACTCTATTGCAAGAAATGAGTATGAAAGAAGTGAGATAGTTCTTAAATATTGCAGCCTACTAATTATAGATGTGGCGCGCTTCACACCGATAACCAAGACTCTACAGCCACGGCTTCATAGACTCCCTAGAACTCTTAAACTATGTGCTTTGATACCAAGTTTTTCACGCCCCGATCCGACACCCTGGGTGGGACTGGCACTCGAGAACCATTGTTGGCCCCAAGCGAACCCTTCGCCTGACTTACTTACTCAGCGGAAGACTTATACTCAACAAAGATAAATCTATGTAATAAACTAGAATGTTATAAAGGAACATTCAACTGGCCAATAAGGCAAACTCAAGTCTCAACATAATAGAATGAAAATGAAAAGACTAAAAAACTAACATCTGACTGTCTATGAAAACTCTAAAACAACTGAGATAGATGTTGGGACAAGACCCCCGATCATCCTAACAAATGAAATACTAAAAAGTAAATGATAACAAAGGAGCCCTCTGAAAAGCAAAGAGGCTCACCAACTAACTTTGAATGCTCAATTGGATCAACGATGCGTTGGATGATGATCCTGTGTCTGCATCATAATAAAATGCAGGCCAAATGGCATCAGTACATTGAATATACGAGTATGCGAGGGGAATTCTAAAACAAAACATAAGCTTGAAAGGAACTGAAGAACTTACCTGGCTCAACTCAACTCAACTGATTTCAATATAAAACAATGTAAATAAATGCAGTATAAAGAAAAGCTTTGAAACATGGTTTTCAACTCTGTGTATTTAAAAATACAATAATAACTCTATAAGTATGCAAAGATACAATATGAACTCTGTTTGTATATGAAAATACAAATATTTCTGATGTATATAAAAATACAAAATACTACTGTGGGAGTTTGTCTAATCGACAACCATCATTTAAGAGTTATTGTGATGATATAGCATTTTGCCCCACGTTGTCAGGGTCGTCCTATACCTTGCCAAGGGCATAGAACCTGACTACTAAGTGGATCCACTAGTCTATTCTATAAAGCACTAAGGAATCATCTAAAAAGTATGATATTTTTCTACCCATAGTGGCTACATGGTTTATGGGGGCTGTGAGTTGTCTGAACTCTCCCCCATATCGGTGCTCAATACTACTCCCAAAATATGATACTAGCTCTTATGTTTTTTTTTTTTAAAAGCATACTTCTTTCTGTGATTTGAGATAATTGCTCAAAAACTTAGCTCAAAGGCTCTTCTTGGAAATCAAAGTTTCCCCTCTTGCTTAATTGTGAAAGCATTTAATCTTTAACTGAAAAACTAGCTCAAAGGCTCTTTACTGAAAAACTAACTCAAAGGCTCTTTTGGAAATCAAGGTTTCCTTTCTTCTTTAAATGTGAAAACATTTTACTCTTTAGGAATACATTGTCCCGATATACTCTTTTGAAGAAATGAACTTCAAACTTTACTCTTTACTCAACTCAAAACTCAAGTCTTAAAATAAAGTTAAAACATTTGTAAAAGACTCTTGGAAGACTCTATGAACTTCTCTTGACTTGACTCTTAACTGATCCTTGAATTGAATTATGGATTCAAGGATTGTGATTTGTGATAGGAAAGATCTCATGATGTTTAGGAGTGTTTTTAGATAGTTAAACATGAGAAAAGATCAAGAAATCACTGTCTGGAAGCAAGTCCGTGACACGGAGATGCATTTAAATATTTGGTCACGAAATAAATTTTGAGGCAGAACGGTTCGTGACCGCTCTGCGACGCGAGGACGATTTTTCTAATCCTGAGGAACAGGTCCGTGACGCGGACCTGGTACCCAAATTATGCCGACTTTTTCCTCCCTCGTTTTCTGACCCCAATTCGCCTAAACTCGATTCTTTTTCTCAAATTCTCTTTAGATTCAGATACCCAGCAAATGTACCCAAGAACCAAACTCAAAACAACTTTAAATCGACCTTAAACTCTCAAGAACTCGTCAATCTCATCCCAAATTTAAGAACAAAAGCAATTCAAGAATACAACTCAAGAACATCAAAGTCTCAATCTTTTAGGAAGAAAATCATACTGAAATAAACATGTTTGACACTTGGGTGAACGAACCCAATGCTATGTGAACTCACATACCTCGTAGGGATCACCCCTTGACGAAATCCACGATTAAACTTGAATGATCTTGACGAATCTTGCTTTTTTTCCTCTTTTCTCCTCTTCTTTTCTCTTCTTTCAAAATCCTAACTCTTTTTGAAAAAGCGTAAACTGACTTAGACCCCAATTAAACTCCTAAAAACGAATTAAAATAATTGGGAAAGGAAAAGACTAAAATACCCTTCCAAAATCCGGATTGGATTTCCTTATTTGAACAACCCAACTTCCAATGGGCATATCTCACTCATACGAACTCGAAATAGCGCAAACTTGGCGGCGTTGGAAAGATTATTCCAAGATCTTTCCTACGATATCTGGAAACAACCTAACTCATCCTGAGCTAGGAGTTATGGTCGTTTGAAGTTGACCAAAAATCCAACTTAACATACTTAACAAATTTTCCAGATTTTTATATTCTTTTAAAAAATGACTATTTCCAAATATACCCCTGAACTATAGTAAATGGTATGCAAATACCCTCCATCATACTTTTGGGAAATTGGTGCCCCTGCCGTCCAAAAACTAGAGCATATATGCCCTTCACTCCAACGGAAGACTAAAGAGGGACACGTGGCGCAATCTTATCTGTCAATTCGATATTTAATAAATGTGGGTTAGTGGATAAGATTGTGACACGTGTATGTCCGTTAGTATAAAGGGTATATATGCTCTAGTTTTTGGACGGTAGGGGTACCAATGTCCTAAAATTATGACAGAGGGTATCTCCATACTATTTACGATAGTTCATGAGTATATTTGTCCTTTTTCCCTTTTAAAAATAACAAAAATGTGTTTTCACTTTCACTCCAAATTTCTCACAAAAAATAAAAACTTCCAATTTATATTTATGACTAACACAACTCTGATTTTCAATTATCATTTTTCACTTCTAAAGCAAAATATACTTTTTTAAAATTTCACAATGAAATATGGTAAAATGCCCACTTATATTCTCTTTTATTTTCAATATTCATAACTACGCTAAAATATAAAACTATTTACTATTATTAATTTCTGCATTCTTTTTAGGGGAAAATGACAAATATACCCCGAACTATCGTAAATGGTATTTAGATACCCTCCGTCATACTTTTGGGACATTGGTACCCCTGCCGTCTAAAAACTAGAGCATATATGCCCCTGCTTCACGAATGTATTTTATGTTTGTTTGATAATAATAAAAATCTCTTAAAAAAAGTAAGTCTTTAAGTCTATTTGAAAAGTCACAGGAAAATTAGAATTAGATGTAATTGGATGTAATTACATAATTTAATCAAATAATTATCAAGTTAAAATTACACTCACCAATTGTGGAGGGGTTGGGAAGGGTTGGAGAGGAGAGAAAATTAGGTTTAATTACGTGATATAATTACAATACTAGTTACAATTATATTTTATTTATTTATATATTTTACCTCAAATACCTAACTTAATATTATTTATAAAATACATATTTGTCAAATATTTACTTTCAGTTTTTTATAATTAACTTTTATTAAAATTTCATTTTACATATTGAACTATTTGCTATTGATGCAAGTTTCTGGCTTTGAAAAGCAGGGTTGGTCCATACATTCGGCCCAAGATTAGATAGCTCATATTTTGGGGTATTGGTACAAATGCTCATATTTTGGATCATTGGTACAAATGCTCATATTTTGGATCATTGGTACAAATGCTCATATTTTGGGTGGTCTTTGATTTTTGGCAAAACTATTTAATTACACAAACATTATCATATTTATTAATTCTCCCTATAATTTGAAAAGATTTACATATTGTCTCACTAATTAATAGTTTCACACCAGATTTCAAATCAAATACACTTGGATACATGCATTTTTGCTTCTATATACACTCTGAAATACAGATTCATAGAGAGAGACGAGCGATCATAGAGAGAGAGAGGCGAACGAGAGAAGATGGAAGCGAGCGAGAGATTGTGTATCATATATACATGTGAATCACATTAGATAAATGTATCTGGGACACAATATATATTTCTGAAATATAAATATAAAGGGAGATGCAAGCGAGATAAGAGAGAGGCGAGCGAAAAAGTCAAATACATGTAAGTCCACTTGAATACAATGTATTTAGACCAAATTACACATAAATTTATCCCCATGTATTCAATATATATATATCTGAATGATTCAGAAATATGTATCCAAAGTCCGAATAATGGTAAAATTTATAATATTGAAAACTCGCGTGAAGAAAAGCAATTTACTTTTAAACTAATGAAATTTGTGTTGTTTGACCTTAATTTGCTCATCAAATCAAGAATGAGAATCAGATTGGTGCAAGAGAGCATCAAATTGGGCTTTAAGTTGTCCCAGGATCAAATAACTAATGATAGTATATTTATATATTCTGTTTATTTTCTTCTCTATAACAACATAGCTATGTAAATAGCAAAAATAAAATAAAATAAAATTATATGCATGGTATAACAATTATGTGCTTGTATTTAAAAAAATTACATTTTATAATTATACTTTACTCTCTCCCTAATCTTGCTCATGTCTCTCATGCTTGGCACTCTCCTCTTTCTCTCACATATTTTTCGCCACTCTCCTCTCTCACTAAGATAACTGAAAATTACTAATAAGGCTAAAACTATACTTGGTCATTTTTTAAAATTCCTCAATAGAAAATGCAAAGATTCTCTTAGGAAAATAGAAGGATTATGCTACGTGGATTTAACTACCATGACTTTTACGTACTCGGGATGTTTAGGTGCTATTTTAGTGTAATTATCAATGATATACTTATCTGTCTGTCTATATATATTCAAGGGGATAATGTCTTATGACCAAGATGTCCTAATTTGAACAGCTATACAATTTTCTGTCATTTGAAAACACAAAAAACGAAAGTCACGTATACCTCCCTATTCTATGTAATTTTGTGATGTCAAGGCAGTTGTAGACACGAAGTCTATCGCCACATGGATCATCAAATATGAGTTTGGGCGTCACGGTTAAAAAAACATGAATCAGCTATGATGGACAAATTTTATAGCTAAACATCGAAGTTTGTCACTAATTCTATTTGGTGATGGATTAGCTATACGGTTTTATCATAAAATTTATTAGCTACCTACAAGCAATTTAATGATGAAACTCATAGCTAATTCTAGTTTGTTTTTGTGTGTTTTAGTGAGTTTAATAATCACGTATATTTGTAGAATTAGGCCAGATACATGTGATAAAAGATGTTCCAACATTTATTTGTTAAGACTTTTCTTCTATCCTTGTTCTTTTATGTTTTGTCCCTTTAATATTTCCATTTAAATAAAGTGGGACAAAGAGTTCCTCTTTTCCCTTTCTTTTTATCAATTTTGATGAGGCAAAGGATATGATTTGTCAATATCAACATATTTAGCTACAAGTATTGGACTAAGTGCAGAGTAGTGAGTAATTAATTACATCACAAGTCAAATATTATTGGCAATAATTCAAAGTTCCTTGCTTTTAAGCACATGACTTTAAGATCTTTTGATTACATATGAAATCATTTGTCCAAAATAATTAAGCACATGCATGCATGTCCTTACAATTGATAGCTATGAACCCCTATTCTCCCCAATCTAATGCTAGAGCCTAGGGGACATTGTTAATCATATCATTAAGTGGATAATTGCAGAGAGAAATTAATATGAAATAAATAAAGAACTATATATTAATGGTCGTTTGATTTGAAAATAAGTTATGCTATGATTAATAATCATGCTGAAATTAGTTATTTTGATATTAGCATTTTTTTTATTAACTAATTTGTTTGTTGTATTAAAAATAACATGCATTGCGTAAATTTTAAGAAGTTGTTTGTTTACAAAAACCCTCTACCTTAATAAAAAGAAGGATTTGAGGGATCTCAAGGGCATTTTTGTCATTTTCATTGTTTTGTCCAGCAATAACTAAGATTACTATAGAAATCCATAAACATTAAATTCTGAATTCGCGATGTATTTTTTAACACAAAATTAAAGTGATATTCGGTTGTGGTACAGGAAAATTAGCATAAACATACAGGACACTACTGTGTGAGTGTTTAGCAAATGCTGCAATGATTGGATTGTGTTGCTGCTAAAGAATCAAATCATATTATAATCCAAAATAACAGTTAAATAATGTATTTAGATGCCCATTGATAATGACAAGAAACCCTGAGCATCAAATCATGGATGAATCAATTCTCCTATTTCCACCAACATGCCAAATCTTTTACTAAATATTTATAAATTGAAGTGTCACTGTATAATCTAGGAGGAATCTTAACATATATCTAATTCTTAATATCCCCCAAGAACATGGTGATGATTAGTGATGTATATGTCGTAAAAAACAGTTCAGTGCACAAAATATTCTACATTTGCAGGATCCGAAGAAGGACCATACCTTAAAGAATGTGGTGTAAACAGTCTACCCATGCAAACATTAGTGATCTATATATGTTGTGAACCCTTTAATTTTGTAAATAAATGTATTTTATATTTAGAAAATATACCACTATTGTTTATATTTGTTTTAATTGTGTTTTGGGTGGAGAATGTATGCAAATACAAAATAAAATAAAAAAATTTACAGTTTATGTCAAAGGGAAACAAAATTTACGCGCGGAGTCGTAAGTGGTACAAATGTATATTTAGTGTATATTAAGGGCCCGTTTGGCCATGCGATATGGTATCATGATATGGAATCATGATATGGTATCATGATATGGAATCATGAGATGAAACTAAAGTTTTGTTTGGACATGCGATATGGAATTTTTGTGTTGTATATTTTCTCATAAACATAGAAATCTCATAAGTTGTAAAACTATTAAAATAGCCCCAATTGTTAATTCAATCTTATCAAATAAACAAAAATTTATAAAATCGCATAATAAATTATTACAAAGCTATTTGTTCTCCACTTAAGTAATTGTTTTATCTAACTTTAATTTAATAAAAAAAAAATTGAACATAAATTGTAGTGTACTAGTCTTTAATATAATCCTCCCACATAGTACAGACAATTTCCTTACGTTGAACTTGCATTTCTCGATCATGTGACCGAGAAGACGAACCAACATTGTTACTTTGAGCCATTTGTTGATCAATTTCATCCGCAACTATATTTTCATACTAATAGACCATAAATATTTCATCACTTTAACAATCGGTTGGTGTGAGTTAAAGTGAATATATGTTGGTGAGACTAATAAATTTTATGTCGGTGAGAATAATAAATTTTAAAAAGTAATGATGTGATTATAAATTTTATTTACATATGAAATAAATGGTTAGTAGATATAAATGTAGGGTTGTTTTAACAAAATATAAACTCGTGGATCAATTT